>QKWP01000022.1:0-68250 GCA_003550325.1 Gigaspora rosea | reverse complement strand
AAAAAAAAAAAAAAAAATTGTGCAATTTCCCAAACTCAATTTTGGTGCATTAAATGTAACGTACCTCTTTGTTGCTCTATAGTAAGACCTAATTGTTTTAAAGATTTTCATAGTAAACAATGAATAAATTTATTAAATATATATTTTTTAATGTTTTTTACTGATTTTGGAATCGATTTATAATATATTAATTATACTTAAATGATGTAAAAATGATATTAAAAAATTCGGGGCAAATTTGCCCCTATTTTGCATACGGATTAAGGGATACATATTGTATGCTATATGCAGTTCGATGATTTGCCAAATTAGAAAATCATATTCTAGAATAATTAGTGCACAATTTTGTAAATTTGATTGGTTCTCAAATATATTATTGTATGTCATACTTGTTTTGGAGGTTTTAAAAAAATTTTTTATTAATTCAATACTGAATGATATACAAATAGATAGTGTTAAACACCTATATTATTTCATCACACTTAATCCTCCTGTTAACTATTCTTAAAAAGGTAAATAAGAGCTTAAAATTGCATTTTTTTTTTGCATATTGTTAAACAAAATTGGATAAGTTATTAACTAAAACTAGTTTGTAATCTATTCTTTTTTTTTGAAGTCTAGCTACCCAAAGAAAAAGCAATGAAATTTAAATATATATTTGCAAGTTTGATTGACACATATAAGAAAGTCAGATTAAGTTTTTGTGAAGAAGAAAATAGCAAAATCCAAGTAGTTTATTAGCAGTTATGAAAATTAATATTATTATAATTATTTCTTATGCATAATTTTTATTTAATCTGTTTAATATATTACATGTAAATAATTAGTTTCATGAGCATCTTGTAGGTTCTGGTCAAAAAAAATCAAAAGTCCCACTTTGATACTAATGAGGATAATTTTAAGAAATTTAAAATTAGATTATTAGTGATATTTCAGGTTCTATCAGTTATATTTTGGTGATCTTTATACCATTCGATTCATCTTATTGAGATGAATCAAATAATATAAAAATCGCTAAATTCAGATTAGTAATTGGCAAAATATCTTCGTATTTGTTTTTTGCAAAAAAATAACTATAGTGAAATATTGTACTAAGTAAATCGATCTTAGTACATTAAATAAAGTTGCATTGTACTGAGTTTTATTATTTTAAAAATTTGGGAAAGTTTAAAAAATTTTTTATTACTAATATTTTCATTGTATGTTACTACGAATTATCAAATTTTTACAAATTAAAGGCCATAATCTGATTGGCTAATTAACATGTGACTGAAATGCCTAGAAATATCAATATCTGATCGACATTTTTATACCATAAAAGGTGTGATCAATGCTATTCATATTTGGCAAATCATCGGACTGATCTGTAATTCTATTCTTTGAAATTTTTAGAACACTTGCTGACTAAAAATTTTATCTCAACTATGCTTGTAATTTGGGTTCATTCATTTTCTACATTGGAACTTTTCAGAATTTACTTTCTGCCACCAAAACCAAATTACAAATTAAGTATTGTCAACGTCTCCCAACAACCAATCATATTTCAGCCACATGATCCGAGTGCTTTTTTTTGTCGAATTATATGATGCGAAAATTTAAATTATGCGCATATTATGTTTTCGCATAATCCCGAGCACCCTAGTTGGTAGCAATCCCCTTACGAATAACCAATACACGCATGTTATCATTGCAAAATAGCCAATCAAATCGCAAAATCATGTGTTTTATATATAGAATAAAGCCTCAATAAATTTAGTTTTATTTGAAAACTACTTGAAAATTTGGATTTACTTTGGTAAATTTGGATCCAAATTTTTATGTGTTCCTGGAGTTGGTAGATGGTCAGGGCCCGGATAATTATAAGGTAATTGGTATGCCAAAAGAATGTACTTTTTTAGGCCAAACTTGTCGTAATTCTGGTCAAATTTAAATTTTATTTTAATTTAACCTCAAATTTACCCAATTTGGCATAACAGTTGCCTTATAATTTCCCGGGATCCTGTCCAGTCCGTAACATGGACACGGAAATATTATTTTTGTGTTTATAAAGAATAAATATAGAAAATAATAGTAAAAGAAAAAAAAAGTAAAGAAATAAGTAAAAAAAAATAGAAAGAAAGTGGAGCAAAGAGTAAAGAAACAAAAATAATAATAAAAAGATACAAAATAGCAATATAGATACAAAATTACAAATATTAAAATGTTTTACTTTAATTCTATTTAGAATAATTATTATTTTACAGAAAGTATATAATACTTTTGTATAAATATTTGATTCTAAACAAAAATTCGATTGATTTAGCCAAAAATTTTGATTTATTTCGATTTTGGCCTGAATTAGCATTGTGTTAGCCGCAATCATGTGATCCAAGCTGGAATTAAAAAACTATCAACAATTTCGATAAATTTCAATTTGGGGCAAAAAAATTTCGAAAAATTGCTTTCGAATTTCCGTGTCCCTGGTCTGAAGCAGGGACACGAAATTTTTCAAAAGCAATTTTTCATCTATATGAATAATGAATGATTGGCCTTTGATTGTGCCGGTCATGTTATTGCGATTTCAAATAGTTAAACGATTGGCTTTCAAAAAATAAGTGTGATGCTAATTCAAAGCTAATTCGGGCTAAAATCGAAATAAATAGAAATTTTGGCTAAATAGGGAAAGTACGGACACAACATCCACAGGTAACGTTAGGGTAAATGAATTTTAATAATGCAGGCCATAGTTGTTTTTGCCAGCGAAAATTTGACCCTCTGTCCACCTACGTGACCAATCACGAACAATGCCTTAATTTGCGTTTTCCTAGTATATATATGATTAACAGTACAAAAGCATAACAGATAGCTTCTGACTGAAATGATTAAATGTGAAAAAACTTCGGCAGAGACAATTTAAAAGAACATCACCCTGACTTTGAATCTTAAAAATCATTAACTTGGACCAGAAAGAAGAAGAGCATTAACGAATATAGTTAGTAAATATTTAGATCATTTATTAGGCCACGCAAAGTTGATTTTTCGTTTTGCATTACATGGATTTCAAAATTCGGNTTTTAGTTTTAATTTAAATAATGTTCACATTTAAGGTTATATAAGGCTAATACAACAAGGAATCAAAAAATTGGACCGGCAGTCATATTTTTCCTGTCAGTCCTATCGGACGATTACGGGAAATTAAGGTCTCCATTAAGGTCTCCATCGGGTGACACCGGATGAAAATAATTATTGGAATAAATTTTTTGTCACACTTAGAATTCATTCAATTATTAACGTTGTGAGAAAAAATAGATGTCAAAAATCGAACAATTGGCACAATTGGGATCTAAAAAAAAAATTGAAAAAATTGAAAAAATGGGACGGCGGGTAATGCAAAACGAAAAATCAACTTTGCGTGGCCTTAACTAAATGTGCATATCAGATTTAAAATAATTTTAAATTTGTTAATTTAGTCACTAAGACAAAAAAGACAAAAAAAGATTAAACATAGGATAAACTTAATTAAATGCATATATAGCAATTGAACGAATTTGGACGTATAAAATTCTATTCGGACAAACTTGAACATATGATATTGAATTTGATATGTCCATATGTCTATGTTCAAATGAATTTCATTGGACATAATCCAAATGCTAACACTGATATATATACACGGGTTTAAAGCATGAATATAAATCTAACTATTGGCGCCAAAAATTTGATTTATATTGGCAATAAATCAAAAAATATCAGGAGTATCTCGGGTAAAAAATAAATATCAAGATGCTTGATATTTATTTTTTACTGATATGCGTATATATTGCCAATATAGATTAAATTTTTGGCACAAATAGTTTGCTATTAGGGCAGTGATTTATGATGTAACCATAATGTGTATATTGGATTATGATCACTATTTTTTCTATTTAAAAAGTCTTATCATATTAGCAAGTTAGAAATGTAACTTGAAAAAATAGCCAATAAATGACACTTCAAGATAGCGATTAATATCATACAAATTATAAATTGCATACTGAAAATAAATTATGTCAGAATTTTGGAAACCTTCTAGATAATTTATTCTAACAGTTTACAATACTGTAATATTATTAAATAAAGCTGCTTGAACCCATTAGTGCTCGGCAAAATCAAACAATGTTTTGATTTCAAATTTATGAAATTTATGATTCTGTCAATCTTAAAAATAGGGAATTGAATCGACAAAAAAACATCGGTCGATAATTGATAAAAAAATTTTTCAATCGACAAAAAAACATCGGTCGATAATTGATAAAAAAATTTTTCAATCAATCAAAAAATCAATTATGTATGCTTAATCCATCAATCATGTAATTTATTTGCTAGAGCATACATAATCGATCAATAATTAGGTAAATCATTGATCATATCTATCAAGCACAATAATAATAATAAGGCCATGTAATCTTATACGTATATATTCATATATTCCTGTTACCATATGAATCATATATCTAAGCTTAGTATAAATTGAATTCATTTTATGTTATATTTTGAAATATATGCGATTTAACCAGCTTTTTGAAAACAGCTGATCAGTTTGCTAGTTGGAGTTATTTATAAAGATACCCTATAAAAAATTTATTATAAATTTCTTGATCGATTGACTCACTTTGATCGAGCTCATAACATTGTGCTCGATCATTAAGCTAATCGATCAACAATCGACGATTACATGAATGAGGCAATACACTAGGTAGGTCTAAGAATTGAGTGTCGAGAAATCATATCAACACAGATGTTTACGGGTACATATTGTCACGTAGTCACTCCGACTACATGTATTCGTGGGGTTTCACTAGTAAACTTCACTCACTTACCAATACGATGACTGACGTATCGTTCAGGTACTACGATCTAATAGATACTTCACACAGATAATGGTTTATTCACTAAGAGATTTACGATCACACAAATTCGTTAACACAAAGTTATTTATTACCAGAAGGGAAACTAACTGACTTTATTATTTGCTTCGCTTATATACATTCTTTGGCTCTCATTATTTACATCGTACGACCTTGACTCTTATATCACTGCATATTTCTTTATGCATCATTAATCATCTCATTTCGGTATGCACTTCGTCTTCGATCACCACGTGCGTACCCGATCACTAGTCACATGGGTACCGCGCAGCACCGTGACACTCCTGTTTTGGGGATGTATGATGTAAATAGAACAAATATTTTTTACAAGTATTCTTTCAAATGCCTTTGGTGTGATATGTCATTTTTCATGTGAAATCAAAACTTTCTCACATGGCATATTGTTATGGTTGTTTTTCTTTTAAAATTAAGCCTTTATGATAATTTTGTATAAAACATTCTAGAAAAATGTGACTAAATCTATTCATTATTCTGCTCATAATTTGGCTTAATTTTCTTTTAAAATTAAACCTTTATGATAATTTTGTATAAAACATTCTAGAAAATGTAATTAAACCTATTCATTATTCTGTTCATAACTGATAATTTAGTTTAATAATGCCTATAAATTTCATGATCTTTTCAAGTGACCTCTACTTTCTAATATTGTATTAACTAATCAATTCAATGTATAAGTTTTTATAACACTAAAAAAGAACAAGGATAAAAATAAAATATTTATAAATATTGCATAGATAAATTATACATAATATAATTTTAGTAGATTCGATTTATTTTTATTTTTTATTTTTTGAAAATATAATTTTATACTGTAAATGCTGTTTCTGGTAAATTATTTTAATAATAAAATTTTAGTATCATGATTTAATTTTTGTCAACTTATAAAACTACAATGTAATTACTATCATAATCTCTAAATTTAAATTTATTACTGTATTTTATGAATTTGGAATATTTCATATTCTTCTACCAGAAAGTCAGATCCATTTACGGATGAATTTCTAATTTTTTTTTCATATGCATAATGATAGCAATGCCAACGAAATCCACCGTTTATCATACCAAAATCTGGCAGAATTCTATTAAAACCAAGATATCCACTACCAAAGCATGGACCAGCAGCACTTTCATTACAAATTGCATTATCTTCTATTTTTACATGACTTAAAATGGGATTTTGGATAGTACCATTATTGAATGAAAAAATAAAACAATCACTGCATCCTTTAAATTTTGTGCCAAATAAAAAACCTGATTTATCTGGTTTATCCAATCCAATAGGATTATATCCACCAAGTATTTCATCAGTTCCTTTAACTTTTGCGACTATTACTATATTTTTTTTCTGATTACATAAATTCCAGAATGAATCATTACTAAAACCATCCTTGCTTCCACGAAGAAGTAATTTAAATTCATAAGGATTATTCATTACTAAATAAGAATTGACTTTTTTATCGACCCAAGATGCAATTACAGCTGCATGTTCATCATTAATGACTGTTGAAAATTGATCTTTTGTTCTAGGTGGTAGTGTTGATGTTATAATTTTTCGAGGAGGAAGAATTATTGATGTTATTTCTCTATCTGATGACATAAAACGTCTTTTTATATCTTTCCAAATATTTTTGTCAAGGATTTGTTTATATGGTTCTACATGATCAATAATTTCATCACCAGAGAGATGAAAATAACGAATAAGAGGTAAGCAATTTTGCAAAGTCGTCTTTAAAGCTAAAAAATTTTCATGAGACCAGTCTTCAGGATCAGATGGCAAGCCGGAATTTTGAGCAATTCCCCATTTAATTGTATAATTCCAAATATTCACTTCTTTCATTTGTAAATCATCACGTCCAATAAGTGAGATTAATGCATTTTCTTGAAGCGAAACAAAATTTTCAGAATCAAAAATTTTATCTGGATACTTTATCGCACCATTTTTGCAAATTTTGAAGTTTCTTATGTTGAAAGCTTGCTTGATAAACACGAGCGAAATGTAGCCGAAGCCAGTGGTCTTTTTTTTGAATTAAACGAGTTTCAAAATATTGGACCAATTCATCAAGAAGAAATTTATGAGCAACAATCATGAGATCAAAAATAAATGACGCATCGTAATTTTCTAGCAAGACCACACCACCATATATATACCTTTGGACAAATTTAAATTATTAATGTTAAGTGCAGAACATTATTAGGTTGTATATTAAAAATATTCGATAACTTACTTAATAATAGCATCAAATTGTTGAATAGAGATAGATTTTAATTTAATTGTCTTAATGTTATTTCTATCTTTATTAGTATTTGCCAATTCATTGCGAAAATATAAGGAACGGTATCTCAAAACAGCAGAGTGTGTTTGGAATCTCTTAATGTTTGACGATTCACTAACTTCAATAATTACGTTAAAATCTTCTTCGTCATTAAGAAGCTCAAGATAATTATTTGAGAGATTTTCAAGGAGTTTTACAGTCATTTTAAATTTTGGATCTGTTGAGAATAGTTTACTAATGACCGTTAAAATTTTGGTCATTGATTCTATATTTATACAGATCGGGTAATTCCAATCGGCCCCATGATATGGTGATCTGTGGCCGTTCACACCTTTTTGAATACAGCTATAAATATGAAAATCTGATGTCTTTGAGGCACTAATACAAAATTTCGGAGCAATCGCCCTTGCGTACTCATAAAGAATTGTTCCAATTTTGACCAATCAAGTTGCAAAATCAGGTGTAATGCAAAACAAATTTACAATTTCTGCAGCCTAATAAAAATGTTTTTTATGAAATTTTATTAAGTATAAAGTTATTCCAATCCTAACTATTAACGTTATTACTTGGAAAGCAAAATAGATTTGTTTTGTCAACCACTTTATACTTTTTCTTGAATTTTGATTGGTTAAAAATTACAGGGAAGGAACAATTTTTATATACGCTACCAAAATTCATATGCAGAAGTTCGTTTGATTGAACCATCCAGCATCACCACCCTAGAAAATTTCGCTATCTGGTCAAATTAAACTCAAGATCAGGTGTAACATAAAAACAAAACAAAAATACCCTAAACCCTAACCCTAACGTTGGTTTTTTAGACTGGTGACACTAGGATCTTAATCTGATTGGATAATTTTTGTAGGTTTACCTGTGATCACCCGTGATAATTAACCAATCAAATTACATAATTTTTAACAATCTATCGCTTTAATACTATACTAGAAAACGAACGATAACTTCATATAAAAAAACTTACAAATAAGATACACGTAAAAAGGTAAATACGATATTTATTATTAGGGTCCGGATGGGCCGGGTTGGCCGGTTTCACTAAACACAGACCCGACCCGTTGATTATAAGCCCGGCTCAGACCCAGCCATTGGATTATAGGCCCGATCCAAGCCCGCCCATTGGATTATAGATCCGACCCGAACCCGCTGTTACGGTCGAGTGGGAGAGCTTCGATTAATAAGTCCTGTTTAGCATCGATCGTGAACAAAAATGGGTTGATCAGAAAGGAAAATTTATTATGGCAGGGTTAAATCACGTGTGATATAATAAAAGAAGCAGTATATTACGTAGGAGGATTATTTGAGGAAAACTTTATATAGAGACAGGGTCAATTTCGGTATCACTGGTTAAGGTTTCTCTTTATTATTAAGTCTTAGCCAAATTTAATACATTGAATTACACTCCAGTACATCTGCAACCCAACTGCAATCGACTGTAAGCGATAATTGATTTCATAACATGCAGAAACCCAGCCTATTTATATCATTTGGTCTATGTTAATTTCGTTGGTAGATTCTATTACTCACTAGAGGCTTTAGTCAGTCATTTGGGGATTCAATCAGTCGAATGGAGATCAAATCAGTTGACCGATGATTTAATCAGTCGATTAAATCAGTCAATTGGGGATTTAATCCACCAACTATACCACAATACACCTTTCCCAAAAGACCAAATATATAATAATATATACTATTAACTTAAAAAGGAAAAAAATAAAATAAAGAAAATAATAAAATAAAAATAAAATAAAAAATTTTGTGCATAACATTATCCTCTCTTAAAAAGATGAGCTCTGTCGAATCATTAAATGATCGATATAACTCCTCTTGTCTCTGAATCCTAGCTTTCATTACAACCTATCAGAGAAGTCTTTATTATACATTTTCTCAAGAATCATAATATTAATGTGTTCTACTAAATACAAATATTCCTCCCTTCTAGTGGTGAACAATTGATATACTCTTTTAGAAATTCTCCATACTGCTTTTCCTTTTGCTTTGGAGAAATACAAATTGAATTTCTTTCTGCTAACATCACTCTATCTCTTTTCTGTCAGTACAGGATAATAAACTTCTAGGATGTGAGAATTCAACTTCTCTTGGGTATTCAAATTGAGTATTTTTTTGGCACATATGGGTTAATTTTTCATTTTAGTTTTTGTCTAGAACCTCTGGAAGGAGAATAAAAATTCTTTGGTTCTTCGCAATCCAAGTCTTGAAGATAAATTCTCTAATTCTTACAGCCATAGTTTTTCTTTCAGGCAATGAAATAAATTCAGCAACCTCCTGTGTAGATGTTCAAAGGGCCACTTGGTCCTGATTCAAAATTACAGTTTCGCCTAATTTCAAAGCAGTGGCCAACCTTTGTACTTGAGCTTTGATAGATTTGAGTCATTGTTCCATTTTATTGATAGCTTAAAATTTTTGTTCAATTTTTCTTTTCCTTAGGTCATTTTTATATCTTTTTTTTTATTTATACGCCACATGATGATTCATAATATTTTGATAAAAATAAGGTTTTAGCAAATTTCTATGCACACTCTGCAACAACACCTTTATATCTAAGGTTTGTAGTTTATAAGTTCTATTCTCAAATGTTTTGTGTATCCAATAAGGTCTGAGCCATTTTGGTTCCAACTTTTTACCTTTTTAGATATCAAGTTTCGCTCTATACCACCAAATCTTATTTCTAATAGAGAAGCTATATAAGATATGCCAATTATCATGATTTGTCTTCTGCTTTTTTTGAGATCATTTAATATTCTCTAGTGCTAAGGTACATGCTTCCTTCAAGTTATTTATAATAGTTACTATTCTAGTAAGAATTACTGATTGTGCCTCTTTCTTTTTTATTTCTTCAGTAGGGTACATTAGTATATCTAATTCGACAAGAAG
Source organism: Gigaspora rosea (assembly GCA_003550325.1). Classification (NCBI taxonomy): domain Eukaryota; kingdom Fungi; phylum Glomeromycota; class Glomeromycetes; order Diversisporales; family Gigasporaceae; genus Gigaspora; species Gigaspora rosea. Next base: position 58,160 of record QKWP01000022.1, on the reverse strand, counting down.
TCAAGCTTCTTTTTTATAGACTAAATAAAAGGGTTAATAATAAGTAAATAACACTAACTATATGAACTCATTCTAATTCTCCATATATTGTATTATACATTTGGATAGTATTTTGCATAGGGTTCTATTAAACCTTTCAACTTGGCTATTTGTTTGAGAATGATAGCTTGAGAACATAACATGCTTGATTTCTAAGTTTCTACAAAGACCTTTGATCATTTTGTTATTGAAGTGAGTACTTTGGTCTAAAACAATTTCTTTTGAGCACCTATATTTTCCTATAACATCATCTACCATAAAAAAGGCCACAGACTCAGCTTTACAGTTGGGCAGGGCTCTTATCTCTGGCCATTTTGTAAAGAGTTTAGTTGCTACAATTAGATATTTATTATCTTTCCTGGTTTTAGCTAGTAGTTCTACAAAGTCAATCTACTCGATTAATAGCAGAGCTGGCCTTATGGAGCATAAAGGTTTGTGTGTACTGGGTTTTCTTTTTTGTTGGTATATTTCATATCTCTTTAGAAAATTCTTAATATCTAATACTATCTGACTCCAATAATATCTTTTAAAAATTTTTCCTATTATCACCTTTTTTTCTAAATATTCTCCAACCATACTTCTATATATTGTATCTAAAATAATCCCAACCTTCTTCAATTGTATGACTCTTAAAAGATTTTTTGGATTCTCTTTATTTCTCTTATATAGAATACCTTCTCGTACTATAAAGTATTAGGCTTGAACCTTGAGTTTTCTAATTTCTGGTAGATCAAAATCTATGGATATAGTCATATCAGTAAAATATTTTATTAGATGTTGGTAATCATCATCTTCTATTATAAAAAGATTATATATATATATATATAAACATATATATATTATATATATGTATGCCAGGACACCAGAACCTAAACTGAATTCTGGTTTTCAGATTTTTGTGAGAAAGTTTTTTTTTTGTTTATTACTATTATTATTATTATTCTAACAATTTAATACTTGATTCTAAATAGTTTATCTATGTAAAAGAGTTGTTTACCAGATTGATACTTAATTATAAAATTGTATTCTTGCAATATTATTATTAATTGAGCATTTGACTTGTTGGATTTCTCATATTATTTAAATATACCAATGCTGAATAATCAGTAATAATAGTAAACTTAGGTTTATACAGATATATGTAAAATTTCTTTATTGCCCATCTAATAGCAGTACATTCTAATTCAGTTATTGTATAGTTTTTTTAGCTAGACTAAGTAAAAGCTATTTTTTCAATTCTGTGGATGCATCTTAATCTGCCAAAACCTACTTGCTAAATCAAGAGTTAAGTATTCTGCTGATTGCTTTAAAGTGCTCAATAGTTTATTTATTATAGAAAGCAGATAACTGTCTCGTTTTGTTACTTTATTCAGTTTTTTGTAATTTACACAAAATTTTAATAATCTGATTTTTTTCTTTACTATTACTATGGGTAAAGCCCATGAGCTATTAGATGCATGTATCATACTAGCCTTTTCTATTTGTTGGATTTCAGTCTTTATAAAATCATGTTCAGGTCTAGAGATAAATAAAAATTTTGTTTAATGGGTGGGCCATTCTCTATAAATATTTTGTGTAAATTATAGAAGTTTTTCTAAAATATCTTTATATTTAACTAGTATATTGTTTACTTGTTTCTCCTGTTCTGTTGTTAATCATTCTATATTATAATTCTTTTTTCTTCTTAATTATATAATCTTAATAAAAATACACTTTTTATTGTTGTATTCCTTCTTTATACACAACAAGCTAGTTCTAAGCTTATTTTTGACCTTTTGAAAGTCCTAGTAAAGATAGGGTTTATTCACTAAATTTTCTTGCTCATATTTGTTATTTTTCTCTTTACTTTCATTGCTTTTCGATTCAGTTTCTTCTTCTAATATATATTTTTCTTTTCTAGTATTCTTATTATTCTGCTTCAGATATTCTTTCTTTTCTATTTGCTTATTAATGTTCACAAGTTTACAATACTCAGTAGGTAATTTTATTTTCTTATTCTATTATGAATCATTAATTCATACTCTTTCTAGTCTAACCTAGCATGTGCCTTCTTTATCCAATCATTACCAACAATTACTGCATAGTTCTCAGCATTCATTACAACTATACAAGAAATAATTGTTTTTTCTTCTACTATTATTGGAAACTCATTTATTTTACCCAAGGAACATTTTTTGTTCTCTATATACTTTAATCATTACAACTATTGAGGGCTGATCAATTGGTAAAAAGTTCACCAAAACTATACATCCTAATGATTTGCTATTTAGTATTAAAAGTATTAGCTAATTTTTAACTCGTGCTTTACAATACATTAATATAGTTTTTATATCTTTATCTTGTTTAAACCAAAATTCTGCCATTTTAGTAGTAGTTATTTTTCTGGTTCTAGTTATTTTAGTGATTTCTTTTCTAATTTTAGGGCTATTTAAAAAAGTTACACATAAGTAATATCAATCTTTTTATTCTGTAGGTTTATCATTATGAAATAAGGTTGAATATTGAACATAATCAAGAGTTTAACAGGTTTGGTTGTTTTTTTCCTTTTTGTTTTGTGCACATAATCTTTAGTAGCTTCTTTTTTCTCTTCTGGAATTTCTATTTTCTCTGTTTCACCCTTGTACTTCTTCTTTCTTTTAGCCATATAAACTTTGATAAAGGGTCTAGACTGGGTCTAGTAAGGGAATTTTGCTTTTAGATACATACTCATCTTCATGAGGTACATTTACTAGTTTAAAGATTCTTCATTATTCAACAATTGAGCCACATGGCTTGGGTACATGCCATATTTACAGTTGGCAGTTACAGTCTATATTTACTTCATTTTTAGTTGCTTTTGGTCCTGCTGCTTCATTTTCTTGCAGATTAGAGTTATTGTTATTATTATTGTTTGCCTAACACAAAACATTTATAGGTAATATAACCTGGTTGATAGCATGCAAAGCATGTAACTTGCTATTGATTCCTCCACTTCTATTTTGATTTTCTTTTACTCTGTTATTATTTTTAAAGATACTACTAATTTTTTCATTAATGATGTCAACTTTTTATAGGATCTTCTACAGAGTTTGTCTCTAGTAATAATTGGTTTTATGTGCTGATTGTTGAAGATAAAAGGTAACAAGTTGACTAAAGAGATCTGGTTGTGCATCATCATGTTTCTTAAAGGCATTTACTTGCCGACTTTAGCTATTTCTATTGCTGCTTGTAAAGTTCTAGACATAAACAGGCCTATAGCAAGTGCCAAATCAGATTGTAGTCCCTGTACAAAAATTTGTAACTTCATTGCTTCAGGATATTGGTTACCTTCTATAGAAACTTTTCTAAATAAAACTATTATTTCTGATTTATATTGATCAATGACCTTTCCTACTTTTTGGTATCTAGTGAACAACTCAGTACTCTCTTGACTTATGAGTATTTGAGTTCAAAAGTTTTGATGAAATTGGTAAACAAAAGCTTATATTTAGATGAAAATCATTCTTCTATTTAACAAAATAAAGTCTAGTATTTCTTCTTGTTTTCTACCACATAGTAGCTATTCCTATTAAGTATGTACTTATAACTACTATTTGATGATTATTATGAATTTTGTTTGCTTCAAATGCTCAACTAGCAGACTTTAACCAGGCCACTGGGTCTTGGTTTCTTTAGCAAATGTAGAGATATTCACTACATTTATTTTCCATATCTGGTTGTTTGAATTACCTAGAAAAGAGTGCTTGCTATTAGTTGCAATAGCTAAAGAAGTTGCTATTAAAAACTATTTTCTTGATTTTCTTCGTTATTATTATTATTAATATTGAAAAAAGGATCCATCTTTACTTAACTACAAAAAATATATATTTTTTAAACTAAAAGTTAATGCTAATTTTTTTCAGTCTTAAATCCTTGGTAATATCATTCAAAGTTTATACAATTAGCACCAAATATTATAGTTAAGTAGGAGAGCTTTAATTAATAAGTTATGTTTAGTATCGATTGTGAACAAAAATGGATTGATTAGAAAGAAAAATTTATTATAGCAGGGTTAAATTATGTGTGATATAATAAAAGAAGCAGTATATTATATAGAAGGATTATTTAAAGAAAACTTTATATAGAGACAGGGCCAATTTTAGTATTACAGATTAAGGTTTCTCTTTATTATTAAGTTTTAGCCAATTTTAATTATTGAATTACATTTTAGCACATATACAACCCAACTTCAATTGACTGTAAGCAATAATTGATTTTATAATATGCAGAAACATAGTCTATTTATATAATTTGGTCTATGTTAATTTTATTGGTAGATTCTATCACTTGTTAGGGCTTTAGTTAGTCGTTTAGAGATTCAATTAGTCAATTAAAGATCAAATTAGTTGGCTGGTGATTTAATCAGTCAATTAGGAATCAAATTAGTTGATTGGAAATTTAATTCACCAACTGTGTTACAATGCTCTTTCCAAAAGACCAAATATATAACAATATATACTATTAATATAAAAATAAAAAGAATAAAATAAAAGAAAATAATAAAATAAAAATAAAATAAAATATTTTGTATATAATACTGCCTATTAAATTATAGGCCCGATCCAAATCTGCACATTAAATTACTGTTCCAATTTTGTGTTTATCAGGCCTGACTAGGCCAAATAAATTTTAAATTTTAAATAAATTTATAGTGTATTATTTAGTTAGAAAGCACTATTAACCCAAAATTGCAAAACTCAGTTTTATATTTTAAATTAAACAATCTTGTAACCTGTTAATACAGCAAGTCTGAAAGATGTAACAGGTTATGCATATTGTTAATCATATATCAAAATGTGCAAAATTTTTTGAAGTTAATTAATATTTAGGTTAGTGTTTGTATTAAGGTTAAATGTTAGCAAAATATATAGTAAAATTGATTAAAAAAACTTTTTATTAAAGTATGAAAAATAGTTTCTTATGCAAATTACTTATTCTTTGGCAAAATGAACTTTGTTTTAATAGTTTTGGTTATAACATTACATCTGATCTTGAAAACATATTGGTAATCTAAACTAACCTAGTACACATTTTGGGCTTGCATTCATTTATATTTTTAAAAACTTTGAAAACTTTTTTTTAATAGTATAGAGGTTTCTATATACTTTTATACTACACACTATATATTTTATAACAAATAATTAATGCAAGCTATACAATTAATAATATTTAATTTATGATTTGTATACCAAACAGGGGCTGCATATATTACTATATATAGTGAAAATAGGAAAAATCAATTATTGTTTATCAAATTTCTAGAATCTGGCACTATCAGTACAATAATGAATTTTTTACTAACCTTTCTTCTCCACTAAACAAAAGTTGCAAAGCATATTCTTGCAATTATAATAGTAGTAAAATTATTAAAATTGGAATAGTAGATCACAAGATATTGTTAAAAAACATTTTGTGACTATATTAGTGTTCCTATGAACCTGAACTGAACTGAACTTAGGTCAAGTTCAGGTTCAGGTTCAGGTTCAGTATTGAACCTGAACCTGAACATTTTTTAAAACATGTTCAGGTTCAGGTTCAGTATTGAACTTTTAGAGCTGGTTCAGGTTCAGTTCAGGTTCAGTTCATAAGTTCATGAACATGTTCAGGTTCAGTCTGGTGTTCATATAAACTAGTAATTGAGGTTTGGGTCCTGGTTTGGTCTGGTCCAGACCAGACTCAAATTCTAAATTTTATTATTAAAACTTTATACTAAACTCAAACTCAATCATAAGTTTGGTCGGGCTAGTCCAAATTTTGCAAACTAGTTTGAATCTGAATAAAAATATATGTATTTTTTGATACTGAACAAGTTTACTTAGAGTGAGAAGTATAAATCAGTTAGTAAAATTTAGAGAATCATAGCATTTTGTATAATTTTATTAATAAAATTATACAAATTTCTATGATTCTCTAAATTTTACTAATTGATCATAACTTCTTGATCTAAGTAAACTTGTTTAGCACCAAAAAATACATCATATCGGTATATTTTATTTTATTTTCCTTAAAATTTGCGTCAAAGATGCTTAATTTTGAATTTTTGATGAAAATTTCCAAAATTAAGCATCTTTTCTTCAAATTTTAAGAAAAGTAAAATAAAATATGCCGATTTGATGTATTTTTTGGTGCTTAACAAGTTTACTTATTTCAAGAAGTTATGATCAATTAGTAAAATTTAGAGAATCATAGAAATTTGTATAATTTTATTAATAAAATTATACAAATTTCTATGATTTTCTAAATTTTACTAATTGATCCTAACTTTGTAATTTAGGTAAACATGTGCATATATTATGAACCTGAACATGTTCATGAACCTTGAACTGAACCTGAACTGAACTTTTTTTAAGTTCAGGTTCAGGTTCATGTTCAATTATTTTAAGTTCAGGTTCAGTTCAGTATTGAACTTTTAGAGCAGGTTCAGGTTCAGGTTCAGGTTCATTGAACCTGAACCTGAACCTCTATTGAACTGAACTGAACTTCAGAACCCTAGACTATATAGAGTTTCTATATAAACAATAATATTGTTTACATAAAAACTATATGGTTGTAAAATGTTTTTTAACAATATCTTGTAATCTACTGGTCCAAGTTAATTAATGATTTTACCAATATTAGAATTACAAAAATGTGCTCTACAACTTTTGTTTAGTGTGAAGAAAGGTTAGCTTAATAAAAAATTTCGTTATTGCTCTAACAGTGCCAGATTCCAAAAATTTAATAAACAATAATTGATTTTCTTTATATATTACTGTATTACAATAGATTTTTACTATTTGGTATATGGATCATGAATTAACTATATTCAAGAAAACAAAAAATGACTCTTAGAACAATACATTGTTTCATGTACCAAGAATACAAAAATGCACTATAAAGCCTTTGTATTTTAGTTTTTGCATTGAATTTATAGAGATTTTCTTATGTATTATTTGGAACTTTTTTGATTATTATAAAAGGGCAATCTACATTATACAAATTTGGTAATATTCAAAACTGTAATACTGAACCAAGGTCATAATAAACTAAAAAAGAAAGAATATAAATAATTATATTAATTGTACTGAAATAATATAGTAAAAATTTTTAACTTATAAATATAATTTCACATGCCTTTTTTTATCTTTTTATTTTATTAAAATTATGATTTTCAAATGCTACAGTATAATATTTGCTAATACACTTTTGTGCAAATTATTTTGCTAACTTTAAAAAATCTATAATTCTTTTTGATTTTTATATCTGTTAGGGATAGTTAAAATTGAACAGTAACTATTGTATTTCTAATTATTTTTTGAGCAATTCTTGATTATATAATTATCTGTACATTTCAAAAGTATTTTAGTATTCATATCTTCTATTTGTTTTAATAGATATTTATAGGCTTTATCTAACTATAAAACTTTGTACTCAATCTTCTTAAGATAAAAAAAATTAATTCATTGGAAACTCAGATAATTTGTTAACACTCAATTTAATACAATTATTTTTTTGATCCAAAAGGATTTCTTTGCATTTTTTAAAAGAAGCTAATTCTTTAGTAATAATGAAGGCCTCTATTTTTTTTATTTTTTTTATATATAACTGTCTTTACTAATAATTTTTTTAGTATTTTTATCTTGGCAGTGGCAGGACCAGGACCCAAAATATATATATAGATAGGTCAGGTTAATTACAGAACAAACCTCAAAAATAAGCAAAAAAATTACTATAAATGAAAAAATTTGTATAAAAACACCAAAAATAAGCAAACTAATACCTGACCTATCTATGTATATTTCAGGGTCCTGCAGGACCCCAAAATATATATAGATAAATTAGGTATTAGTAGAGTTGCATATACTATAATATTTGATATGACATATTAATATAATTAAATAAATTTTATATGACATTAAGGGTGATATAAAAAATAGCCATCTTAATATTTGCAACTATAGGTATTAGTTTGCTTATTTTGGATTTTTTATATAGACCTTTTTTATTTATAGTAATTTTTTAGCTTATTTTTGAGATTTTTTGTAAAACTTCTATTTTCGTAATTTTATAATAAACCTAATCTACAGTGGCCTACCAAAATATTGTGGACACTTTTTAAAAATTTATATAGAGATAAATAAATAAGATATTGAATATTTAGTAATTCAAGTTATTATAAAAACATATTAAAATTTAGCAAATCGCAATAATTTAAAAAACTAAAATTTACTAAAATTTGATTATTTTAAAAACCGTAGCATTAAATTTTTTAAACTTTTTTTTATTTAAATGATATAGATTTAAAGAATTTATAGTATTATTTTTAGCTCAATATCATATAAACTTAATTTTTTATGAAGTAAACTAGCAATTTTTTTTTAAATAAATTTACTTAGCATACCAAATTGTATATATTCTAAAAGATTTATAATTTTTAAAAATTTATTTATTAATTTCTATATATAGTAATAAAAATTACTATATTTAGTAATTTGCTAATTTTAATTTAGTAATTTAATTCTAACATTTAAAGGTAATAACTAACTTAATATTTCTTCGAATTTTATAAAAATTTGAAGTTATATATAATTTGTTATGCTGAATAATTTTTACTTAATTTTGAAATTTAATTAACTTAATAAAAAAATAACTTTTACTATATAGGTATTATTTTATTGATTTTTAACAATTATTGTTTTAGCAATTATGAAAATTGCAAAAAATTAGATAATTTTAATTGAAATAATTTATACATCGCACGTGCGATGTTGTCACACCTGCCACAGATCATAAAATTAGGTGTAATATAAAATCAAAACAATTAAAATAACCTGTTTTTTCATTGGATAGGGTTAGGGTGAGGTATAGATTGTGTGTATGGGCGAGAGGGGTTTTTATAGTAAAATTTTGCAAGGAATTTTTTTGTTAGAATCCTAAGAGTAGTTTCATATACTCAATTTTAAGTTATAGACGATTTTTGACAAAACGAATGTTTGTTTTGAATTTTTTGATCATGTAACGTTACACCTAATCTTGAAATTTGATTGGGAGAGCGACATATAAGGCGCATCGCATGGGACAATGAATAAATTTACTCATTTTAATTATTTTAAAAAGTATTGCATAAAATTTTATGATTTTTTTTATTTAAAAGATATAGATTTAATAAATTTATAGTATTATTTTTAGCTTAATATCTTGTCTATTTAGCTCTATATGCATTTTTTAAAAAGTGTCCACAATATTTTGGTAGGCACTGTAACTATATATATTTTGGTTCTGTAGTGGCACTAAATATTGTATTGTTCAACTAGGCTATCATAGTTAGCTGATTTCAAATATTATTTAAACATTTTGAATTGTGCTTTATGGTTTTAAAAAAGAGTAATATGTTTTGCAAAAATTAAGTAAAATAAATTTTAGTTTTAATAGAATAAGGCTACACAAATTTAATTTATTGGCTCTTGTAATATAACCTTTTTAAACTTAACTGATTATTAAAAGTATATAACAAAATTTTTATAAAAATTTCAAATTTTGATATAGCTAGATTACAAGAACCAATTAATTAGCTTTGCATAGTCTAAAGCTAATAAAGATACTAATAACCTATAATTAAGGCAGTTAAGTTATAATCAAAAAATAAATTGTATAATACCTCTTACTAATATATATTAATACTACATAGATTTTTAAATTTTAAAATTTTTAAATAAAACTTTAAATATTAATTTTAGCTATATACTTTCTAAGTAAAAAATATAATATTAGTTCTGTTTATTAACTTCATTATAAAAATTTTAAAAATTATTAAAATAACTTTGGTGTAATAAAAGTTTAAAGCTTTTGTTTTGGAACTTTACTATAGGATTTTTTCTGTAGATTGGTTCAACTTTTATATGGTTTCATTTATAAAAAATTTTTACTTCTAATATAAGTTTTAATTTTTACAAGTAAATTATTTAAAGTTAATAATAAAAGTTGTTATTCTTTATATAAACTACAATATTGTATAGTAACTATATTTTTAAAACTAATATTTAAAAAATTTGCCAAAATATTGTAAATTATTTTTTTTGGTTAAAAATTTTTTTTAAAATTTAATATTTTTAGCTTATAAGCAATATAAACTATTGTTTTATAATATAAATTTAAATAATTCAAAAATATAATACTTGTTTTTTAAATATTATTATACTAAATTTTATTTAATATTTTAAATGATTAAAAGAATAGATTAGTAATATATTTATAGCAATTATGCAGGCAAATTTAACTGTAAATCTCTACAGATAAGGGATACTAAAGTTTGATTAAAAATATAAATATTTACTTATTTTGTTCATAATATCTTTAACATTTTAAGCCCATTAGTAATAATAAGATTCAAAATGTAGGTGCTACAACATTGATGCAACAAATTTCTATTTGCAACAAGTGTATCATGCTCACTAAGCTTGTATTATATATTGGTTATTGCAGTATTATTGTTGGTTGTATTTTTAAGATAATAGCCAATATCAATAAAATAATAAATTTGTTAATAAAAAATATATACAATAAAAAATTGCTAAGTTATAAAATGCCTACTGTAAAAATAATATTCCAATCATCAAGACACTTAAGAGATATATTACTAATAGCAGTTCTAGTATATAGTGCAGAACTAATATAAATACTAAAACTATTTTTTGAAGATTCCAATCTGTATTGATAAAATAATCTAGTAGAAATATAATAATTAAATAACTTGAAAAATAAATACATAATAAAGACAATATATACATTTAATTACTATATATTCAAGATTCTAGTTTGAGGTCCACAAATCAGTTGTAAAACTTAGGTACCTAGGAGCTTTTTGTATTATTGTATGAAACTTTTCTGCAAGCTCTTCAAAATGAATATTACAATTTGTATATAAAGTTTTTTTACTTATTACTTTAAATTGTGATTACAAGTTTTTAAGAAATTTTAAAAATCCCTTGTGTTCAACTATATGAAATAGATATTCATGCATAAGGATCATATCTACTAAATCTTGATAAGATTTATCTTGAGAGAATTTGTAATTAGTAACACCTAATGTAGATAATTGTAATTGTTGTTGTGATTTAGTTTTAAGGTATTTATATTTTGAGTTCTATATATACCAAAATAAGTATCTTGTTTCTGTATTGGCATCATGTTTAAAAAACTTTTGCAATATATAAATTAAGCAAGATTTTAGTAATTATATAATATTTTATTACTTATTGTAAAGTACAAAATTTTTATTGATTATTCTAAATTCTTACATTATTTAAGATTATCAGGTTTGATAAAATAATCATCTTGAAATACCCATGATAGAGATTTGCTATTTCTTTTCTATTTTTTTTTGTTAAGTATATGGGGTGAAGTCAATAGAAATGGGACAAATTTATTAGATAGATTTGTCCCATTTCTATTGACTTTACCCCATATGTTTTTTACAAAAGAGGTTTGTTCAGAACCTGTATTTTAATCTTCTAATTTCTAAATCTATTCTTATTAAAATAGTTTACTAAGACTATGGGGTATATTGTTTCTAATAATATAACTCTTTGTGAAAAAAAACAGAGATATGATATTCTTGATATTCTTTTAGTTTTAATTTTACATGTTTTTTTTTGTTTCTATATTTAGAGAAATCACAATCATGAACTTCAACTTTTTACTCAAAAAAATTAGAAAATAAGTTTGTATCTAGTATATATACATAGACTCCAAGCTATACATAAATGGATCACAATTGATTTTGCTTATATTAACTTTTTTTGTAAATCTTTTCTATATTTAGTAATATTAATGCTTATTTTTGACTATTTTCTGTGGATATTTTCTGTTTTTAGTAATATATTAAGATTTTATAAAAACATTAACAGTTCAGAGATTGCCCAGGGTCCTATGTACATACATATCTGGTATAAAAAATTAGTTCTCAAATTAATAAATACAATGGTGATGTTATTAATAAAAAAGTCATATTATATTTATATATACTGCATACAGGTTTATATAAAGCATGTCTTTAAAATTTGAAAGAATTTACATGTTTAGTTAATGTTTGGATATGTATAAATTCATTTTCAAAGGCATAGGTTTTATTTATTTCTATGTAACATTCAAATAACTCTAATTTATAATCTAGTCTATTCAGGTTTATAACAAGATTTTATTATAATATTTTTGTTCTAAACTAAATAAATATACATTTAGGTGTAATTTCTAATTAAAGTTGCATTTGTATACTAAAGCTTAACGTGTATTAACAGTTTTACTGGGTCTATTTATAAAGCCCAAACTCAGCCTGGTATTTTATAAACCCAGATTAGACCTGGCCCAATATTTTTTTAAACCCAGCCCAAACTTGGCCCAATTAATTAACGGGTTTAAAATTTAGGCCCAAGCCCAGCCTGGCCCACTAATTTCTGGGTTTGGCCCAGCCCATTTCGGACCCTATTTATTATTAACAAATTCGAGATTCTCAGAAAATTTATACAATACCAATATATAAACTAAATTTATAGTCAACCAACCCAACACATTGCAACAACTGGCCATATCTAAACATTAAACATGGACCTCCTTCTATTAAAAGCTTGCATTTATTCAAACTAAGCAGTTACAATAGTAATAAAAGTTTATTTGAATCTAACATAATAAAACAGCTTAAGCAAAAAATATTCCAGTTACCTTATTCTATGGTGTAGTTTCATAAGTCCAATAGATTTTGTCTTCTAAGTAAATTTTATCTGGATTTGGTTCTTTTTTTGATTCCTCTACTTGGCATTCAGCCAAGTCTAAAGATGATTTTTATGGTAATTTTTTGTTAGTAAAACGTTGTGTTCTTAAAAAATACCATATAACATATAAATAAGTTACCCGGACAATTTATTTACATCAGCCAATCAGACAAACTTCTGCCTATGATACCAAAATCATTAATGCTAATCCAATTTATAGAGCCTGATTTAAAATCAGTGTTGGTAGGAATTGGATGTTGAATAAACCATAAACTCCAGATTTTTTACAAGTTACTATTTATAAATATCTTTCTATTCGGAAATTTTTAAGCCTTGACATGTTGGCTGGCCCATCAAATTGTGAATTTTTTCTTAAAAGTGAAACACAAAAAAATATGAGAAATAGGTAAGTTTTGACTTATATTTGGGCATTATTTAAAAATGTTGGGAGATAATTTTGGCTAATCTTAAAATTTATGAACACTAATAGAACAAGGAATTTTTTTTACAAATTCTTTCAAAAAATCTTTGTGATATGCCACTTTTCAAAACCATTTTCTCATATGGCAGATTATTTTTTGGTTGTTCTATTTTAAAGTTAAACCATTTTGCTGAATATCATATTTGGCTCCTGGTTCAACCATAAGCATGTTTATAAATGAATGTGATTACATGCATATTTAGTTTAATAAGATCTATAAGTTCAAAGTAATTCATTTCTGGTACTGATTAACGAAAAAATTCAATGGAGATATTCTTAATAATATTAAAAAAAGAATAAAAAATAAATAAACTTAGGAACAATTTTGTAAAAAACAATAAAATTTAGAACCATAATTTTATTACACGATACATGTCAGAAAAAAGCCTATAGCTATTACTAGATGGCATTGTACCATCAATTTCAAGCTTTTCTATAAAAAATTGTATGGAAAAAAACTTGGTATGAATTTCCTTAAAGAACTTATCAATTTTTAAGTTGTTCATCCATTTCTTTAACTATAAGGAACAAACATCATTTTTAATCTGAATCATTTTTTAAAATATAAAGCTCAGAATTAACAAATTGTATAGATGTAAAGCCAACATTTTGATCAGGACCCCGGATAATTCTAAGGTAGGTGGGATGCTTAAACTGGACATTTTTTGGGCCAAACTCGTCTAAATTCTGGTCAACATTAAAATTAATTTTTATTCCGATCAGAATTAAAAAATACATTGTTTAAGCATCCCACCTACCTTAGAATTATTCGGGGTCCTATTAGACCACTTATGATAATACAGTATAATGCTCACTATTATTCATTTGATTGGTAAACTTTCATATGATTGATTAATAATGTCGATTTAGGCATGTAACTACGATCTTTAATTCGATTATACTTTATCAAGATTTTTGATTCATTTATGTACAGTACCTTACTATAACGGATAAATTGTACATGATTTTAGGCACTTAATACGTATAGCGAATCTGTGGCTTAAACAGGCAATGATCTAAAACTGTAGATTGCATAAATTAATTTTTTAGTATATTCAATTATTTTTTATTTTGAAATAATTCTAAATTAAACAAATTTTAATAGTACAATTCTTAAAGTTAACATTATTAATATAATTACATTGTAGTTATCATGTGATTACTTAAGTCTATATTTTATGAATTTGGAATATTTCATATTCTTCTACTGAAAAATAACATATGTCAGACCCATTTACGGGCGAATTCCTAATAGATTTTTCATATGAATAATGCTTACAATAACATTGACTATCCTGATCAAAATCATTTTTCATACAAAAATCAACACCTTGAACAGTATTAATAAAAGGTCTACCACCAAAACATGGACCATAACTACTATTATTACAAATTGCATTATAATCTCTTTTTACACGGCTTAAAGTATGATTATGAATAGTATTATTACTAAATGAAAATATAAAACAATCATTGCATATTCGAAAAAAATTTTTACCATCTTCTGGTTTATCCCATCCAATAGGATTATATCCACCAATAATTTCATTAGTTCCTTTAACCTTAATAACTATTACTATATTTTTTTTCTTATTGCATAAATTCCAAAATGAATTTTTAGTAAAACCATCCTTGCTTCCACGAAGAAGTAATTTAAACACGTATGGATTATTCGTTGCTGAATATGAATAAACTTTTCTATCAATCCAAGATGCAATTATAGCTGCATGCGCATCATCAATAACTGTTGAAAATCGATTTTTTAATCTAGGTGGTAATGTTGATATTACAATTGTACGAGGAGGAAGAATTGTTGATGTTATTTCTCTATTTGATGACATAAAACGTCTTTTTATATCTTTCCAAAGATTTTTATCTAGGATTTGTTTATATGGTTCTACATGATCAATAATATCATCACCAGATATATGAAAATAACGAATAAGAGGTAAACAATTTTGTAAAGTATTCTTTAAGGTTAAAAAATTTTCATGAGACCAGTCTTTAAGATTCGGTGGTAAGCTGGAATTTTGAGCAATTCCCCAATTAATTACATAATTCCAAATCTTTACTTCTTTCATTCGCAAATCATCGCGTCCAATAAGTGAAACTAATGCATTTTCTTGAAGCGAAGTAAAATTTTCAGAATCAAAAATCTTTTCTGGATACTTTGTTGCAATATCATTACACCATTTTTGTAAATTTTGAAGGTTGTTATGTTGAAAACTTGCTTGATAAACACGAGCATAATTTAACCGAAGCCAATGGTCTTTTGCTTGAATTAAATGAGTTTCAAAGTATCGAATCAATTCTTCAAGAAGCAATTTATGAGCAACAAGCATGAGATCAAAAATAAATGATGCATCATAATTTTCTAGCAAGACCACACCACCATATATATACCTTTTGATAAATTTATTAAATTATTAATGTTAATTACGTAAAGAATATTAGGTTGCGTATTAAAAAAAAAAAAATTTAAAACCTTACTTAATAATAATATCAAATTGTTGAATAGAGATAGATTTTAGCTTAATTGTCTTAATATTATTTTTATTTTTACGAGTATTTTCCAATTCATTACGAAAATATAAAGAACGATATTTCAAAACAGCAGAGTGTGTTTGGAATTTCTTAGTGTTTGACGATTCACCAACTTCAATAATTACATTAAAATCTTCTTCATCATTAAGAAGTTCAAGATAATTATTTGAAAGATTTTCAAAAAGTTTTGCAGCCATGTTAAGCTTGAGTTGTGAATAGGAATAGTTTACTAATAATTTTGGACATTATTTCTATACCGAAACGAGTCGGTAGAGGTAATTTTATATGTATAGTGATCGGCACGTGAATATCTAAAGATGGATATTAAGAATGTCAACCTTATTTGGAGTACTAATATCGGGTAGGCGATTTTACATATCTTTTATGCATAATTTTTAATCACAAATAAATACAACAATGGCCCATAAATTCATATTTATTTTGTGTCTCAGGATAAAGCGTTAGATGTCAACAATATAATAATTGTTTGACCAGGATTAACAGATCAACCGAAACCATACACTCATTGTTACTCTAGCCCTAAGCCTAACCTTAATTCAAGCTAAAGCCACATCTGGCGCAAACGCTGATCTGAAGCACAACATTTGCATATCATATTAACAAAGAAATATTAACATTCACAAAATTCATGCAAGTATATATTTGTATATACGTATCACTAACAATTGCCTTAATTTTTTTTTATGCAGAAATTTATTAAATTTTTTTTTTTTTTGTTCGCACAGAAACTCAAAATTTCCTTATACAGTCCTCAAAGTTTTAAATACATCATACCTCTTTTTCAAATTATTGTAATCAAATATCAAAATATGGGAATCCTTTTGCTATTTAAAGCAATTTGCATTCACGAGAAATTATCAAATTAGTCCCCATCATAAACTATCAGGGCTGAATTGGCACATACTTGCAGATGGTTTTATCCCTTTTCTACGGCTCATCCAATTCGTTCATTATACTAGTATTAGTGCAAATAAAAGATTACTCAATTAAAATGCCGTTGTTTTGGGTATGAAAGCCTCCGATAACGGTTAATAGAATGAGGAGAATAATAAACTTGTTTTCCTTTACGGATACTAATATTTGTATCTTCTACACATTCTTGACGAAAGGTTTCGTCAACTTTTACGCCGATTGACGAAACCAATGACGAAGCTACTATTATTATATATATATAAAAAAAACACGTTATAGAAGTAATATATAATTACTTGTTATCTTATTAAATTTTATGACATTTTTTCTAGTATTATGGGGTAAAGTGTTTTTTTTTTGTATCGGTAGCTTTCTTGGTAAAAAATAGAATATTAATTTTGCATAGTCCAAATTATTCTCATCAATCATCATAGTTGTTCCATAGGTTTCATCATTCGTCAATGACGAAAATTTCATCATTAGTCAGGCATCATTAACACATTAATAGTATTTATGAAACGATTTATTCTTTAATTTTTTAACCTGCTCATGTGAAATCTAATAATTTGTATTATATGCTGGGAAATACTTTTTACTTGACTCCTGGCTCGATTATAAGCATATTAATGAATGAATATGATTACATTCATATTTAATTTAATTTAAAATAATCACAAGCTTCAAATATTGCATGTAATTCTACTTTCTGATGCTGTATTGACTAATATCAATTCAATGTATATGTTCTTAATAACATCAAAAGAAGAATACGAATAAAATAAATAAACTTTCGTCATTGATGAAACAATCTAAAGTATAATCTTTTTTGGAAAAATAATCAAATTTAAATCATGCATCTTTGAAAAAGCTTACATACTGTATATTAGTAGGTAGAATTGAATTTCAAACTTTTCAATAAAATTCTATGGAAAGACCTCATATGAGTTTCATTAAAGACTTATTATCTATATTTAAATTTTTTTAAACCGTTATATGACGATGTAATACTCAGAATAATAAATATTTTAATAATTATATTTGTGCAAAACTAACAACTCCCGAATTTTATTACTATCATTAGTGAGCTTTCATATGATTGACTAATTAATAACAATCTGGCAATAATTAACTAATCAAAAACTTTTAAACAGATGAACTCTGAATTAGATGTATAGAAAAAATTACACACCATTAATAAAAAAAATTATTCATAATGATGATAATAATAATAATGATAATGACATACAATAATTCGATCATCCCATTCATCCCATGACATCTATTACGCATGTAATAAGCAGATTAGGGTTCTGCAAATGCCAGCATGCGCAGGGATGATAAATGACTCAAATGACTCAAATGACAAATAACTGGTCATTAATCATTTCACAGCCCAATGACTTAAGGTCATTAACTTCGGTTAATTGATAATGTTATACCTTTTGGCAAATCAAATTTGGTTAATAAATAAAAATTAATTTTATTAAATGGGTAAATTTATTACTAAATTTCACTAGGGTAGCCCCTGTCATGTTACTAACAAAAAAATGCTCATCTCGCAATCATATCCTAAATTTAACCTAATCCTAATCCTACCGCTAATTCTAACCCTAACCCTAATATAACTAGGAATTTATTTTATAACTAGGAATTTATTTTATAACTAGGAATTTATTTTATACTTGAAGAGGGGTGAATAATTTACCCGGGTGAGCAATAAATTATTTCATTATAAAATATGCTAATAAATCATTAATAAATTTACAATATGCGTAACGTAAACTTTCACTACGACAACATATTTAATACACAAATATCTATTTGCTTAGTGTAGTTTTACTTTTACATTTCACGACGTTGTTTTAGCTATAGTACGTTATTTGACCAATAAAAATCATTGCATGTGACAAATGACACTTTTCATGTGATTTATCAGCTTATCGACACAAGATCAATCAGTTGTGTAATTTATCATCTTAGATTTTCAAAAATTTGAACGAAGATAAACAACTTAATAAAAATTGATATCCTTTTTTTTATTTTAGTTACATAATTTGTAGAATTAAAATAAAAAAAAGTTCATCGATTTTGATAAGGTAGTTGTGGAGATATATTCGTTCAAAGTTTTAAAAAAATTTAATGCTGCTGCTGCTTTAATAGACGATTTTGAATTTTTAAAATTCTAAATGAAAATATCTCGACAACTATCTGAGATGAAAATTTTTATTTGAATTCTACAAATTTATAGAAATTAAATAAAAAATTTTGGTCTAATTTGTTAGGTAGTTGCGAGATATAGCCGTGCGAATTACAAAAAACCCATATCAAAATGGTAGTACCAAATTTTATTAAACCTTTGAAAGATATCTCAACAACCATCCAACCAAATTCGATAAAACCTTTTAATTAGATTCGATCAATTGGTAAAATTCGAATGAAAAATTCTTATTAAATTTAGTCAGGTAGTTGTCTCGTTCCAAATTTAACAATTCAACGTTAAAGTAGCTGCATAACTTCGAACAAATATATCTCGGCAACCACCTAAATGAAATGATAAATTTTTAATTTTAATTAATTGAGTTTATAAAACCGAAAGCAAAAAAAAAAAAAAAAAAAAATTCAAGTTTTGCTGATCTATATTCGTTCAATTTTTGAAAATTTTATCCCGATAACATGATAAAGGTTTATTTGCTATTATTGGTCAGGATCACAGTGGTATTTGATTGGTTGATGTGTTGTGTCTAGCTTTTCCTGACCTCAAATGACTGGTCATATACTTGATGACTCAGGATCATTTGAATTTTGATAGGTCATTTACCTTGGACATGTGCCACTATTAAAAAATAGTGCATGGGCGCTATGCTTTAACGCTATAAAAAAAGTCTCTTGGAATTGTTCGGAAAATTCTGAAATTATCCGATTTTTTGTTCGGAAAATCGACTCCGTTCTGAAAATTTTAAAGAAAGTTTATTGGATGTATAAATTATGTTTTTATATGTTTTTTATCAATATTTTTTAATAAAAATTTTTCTATATTTACATCCCGTACAAACATCGTAATGAAATATAAACCCTTGTTCGGAAAATCGACTCCATTCCGAACAATTCCTGACAATATTAGAACATCCATTTTTTATAGGGTAATAATACGTGTGCTGGCACTTGCAGAACCCTAATGCATTATGAACGTAATACCAACTGATAATTTATAAAATAACCAATAAAATGTACAAACACTGAATTAGAGATATAGATTATTATATAAATCTTATCATGTGGTTTGGTATGCATCCATAATTGGGGAAATGAAACGTTTCACATTTTATATTTGTTATATATATGGTACATATCTCTTGTAAGTTCATACAGTATTGTAGCATTAAAATTAGACTTTTTTTTAAAATGATACCATTACCAAATGAATGCTTTTTTAAAATATTTGATAATCTCAAAAATGATTATAATAACTTATTTTCATGTCTTCTTGTAAACCGCGAATGGTGTAGAATAGTTGTATCAATATTATGGAGTGAACCAACAAACCATTTTAATGACAAAAGACTTATAGAAATGTTTCTTTCAATGTTAAATGCTGAAGAACAATCACTATTAATTCCTCTTAAATTTATTCTTCCAAATTATCAAAAACCATTATTTGATTATACAAGTTATACTGTATCTATTGGTTATGGTTTGCATGATGGAATTTGTCTTTATATAAAAGATAAAAAAATAAGTAATATATATGCATCTGTAAGCATTGTTAAATCTTCTTTGATTGCAATGTTCTTACGAACAAGTAAGAAACTTAAATATTTGAAGCTTGGAGAAATTATTTATGATAAAACAATTTTCGAAAATCTTTATCAAAACAATAGCATTAACTTTATAAGTTATTATAGCTATGACAAAGTTCTGAGGGAAGAGAAACGTTAGCTAAGTCACTCTGCAAGAATACTGCTCTGACTTCTTTGGGCCTTAGAAACAATAAACTTGATTCTGAAGATGGGAAAGCATTAGCAGAGGCCATTTGCAAAAATACTACCCTTACTTCATTAACTCTTTGCAAAAATCACATTGGTTTTGAAGGGACGAAAGCGTTATCAGATGCTTTATGCAAAAATACTACTCTGACTTCCTTGAATCTTACCGATAATCAACTTGGTTCTGAAGGAGGAAAAGAATTGGCAGTGGCTCTTTGTAAGAATACTACTCTTACTTCATTAAATCTTTGTTATAATCGCATTGGATTTGAAGGAGGTAAAGCGTTGGCAGATGCTTTATACAAAAATACTACTATGACTTATTTGAATCTTTGTAATAATATGCTTGGTCCTGAAGGAGGGAAAGCATTAGCAGAGTCTCTGTGCAAGAATACTGCTCTGACTTTTTTGGATCTTGGCTATAATAAACTTTGTTCCGAAGGAGGAAAAGCAATAATAGAGGCTCTTTCTAAAAATGCTAATCTTAAATCTTTAATTCTTTGGAATAATCGCATTGATTTTGAAGAAAGGGAAGTATTAACTGAGGCTCTTTGCAAAAATACTTCTTTGACTTTTTTGGACCTTAGCAATAATCTACTTGGTCACAAAGGAGGTAAAGCTTTAGCAGATGTTATCTGTAAGAATGCTACACTAACTTCTTTAGTCTTTCATAATAATCAAATTGGGTTTGAAGGAGGAAAAGCGTTTGCAGATGCCTTATGCAAGAATACTGCTATGACTTATTTGAACCTTGGCAATAATAAGCTTGGTCCTGAAGGAGGTAAAGCATTAGCAATGGCTCTTTGCAATAACACTACTTTGAATTTTTTAATTCTTAGCACTAATGAAATTGGTTCTGAAGGAGGGAAAGAAATAGCATATGCTTTATGTAGGAATACTACATTAACTTCTTTGACTCTTTGGAATAATAATATTAATTTTGAAGGAGGGAAGGCATTTGCAGAGGCTTTGTGTAAGAACACTACTCTGACTTTTTTGGACCTTGGTTATAATAAACTAGGTTCTGAAGGAGGAAAAGCATTGGCGGAGGCTCTTTGTAAAAACATTACACTAACTTCTTTAATTCTTTGGAACAGTCAAATCGGCCTTGAAGGGATGAATGCGTTAGCAGATGCTTTAAGCGAGAACACTACTTTAACTTCTCTGAATCTTGGCAATAATAAATTTGGCTTTGAGGGAACCAAAACATTAGCAGAAACTTTTGGCAAGAATTTTGCCCGTATCAAACTTACATATCCCACCACCTAATAGTTCGACTAATAGTTATGTGTAGAAAAATCCATATTATTTGAGAATTGGTGCCATTTATTAATTTTAAATGCTTTTGAATGTAGAGATTTATGGTTTGCAAGTAAATACTGTATCTAATTATGTAAATCTAAATTTTTTCTGAAGGCTTTTTAACATCTTAATATACAACAAACGTAATAATCTGGATTCTTTATAATTACTATTATCAAAGAGTTTTTGAAAATTTTTATATCTGTATGCGGTATGAATGTATTTACATTATGTGCAAGTTCAAAAATTTTAATATTAATGATCGCTCGTTATTTTATAATATGCAATAGGAAATTTCACTATTATTATTTTTTTAAATAAATGTTTTAGCATAAAGTAACCAAATGATAGTAAAGATTGGACTTGTACAAAATTTAAGCAATAGACTTCTCGATCATTTATAATTGATTTTACCAGGCCACAAATTCAGTTAGCCCATTTGGCCAGTTACATTTACAAACTTTTTAAAGAATATGACGTTTAACTAATAAATATATATAGGTATCATCACTGATAGTACAAAAAAAAAAAATTCGTAAAATTAATTATTGATACTAAAGCAAGTCTTTACGATTTTTTAAGTATTGTAAACTCGGGTTTCAAGGATTAAAAATGCTCAACTAAATAGTTAACAATTACAACTTTTAACGACCTTGATAGCTTATGATTCAGCAATAACATTTGAGTTATCTTGCTACTATTTGATTCATTTTTGTTAGACGGTAAAAATAACTAAACCTGTCCACAGGATTAGATGTCAAATACACATTAATTTTATTGCGATTGTCCTGATCAATAGAATACCTCGTAAAAAATCGAATCTTAGATAATCAAATATTATTCAGATTTTAATTATCCATATAATGAATCTTTTTTGCTCCAAATAATAATAGAGTTCATATGTTATAATACAAAACTATAAAAAAACTTTTTTTAAAGAATTAATATTGAGTCAATTCAATTTTGATTTTTAGAATCAATAAGTGAGGCAATGCGTAGGCTATGCAGCTGTTCAACTTGACTATTACTATGTACTTTAAACTTGAAAATTTAACTATTTGCGGGTCTGATAATATAGAAGACTTTCTCGTGATTGGTTGATCGCATAAATTGAATATCACGACATGATTGGTCACGTTGAAGATCATGTGAAAACTGACCAATCAAAACTTTAAATTATTAATATTGTTTTATATATACACGAACTAAAAACCTTTAAATTTATATAATAAATATGACAGTTCAATAGACTAAAATGATTTAATACGATTTAATTTAGATGCCAAATTTACCATAAAACATCCATAAATTGCAATAAATAAAATTCTTCATCAAACGTCATACGATAGAGTCATAACCTCCCATAACAGATAACACATAATGAAGCAATAAAGCTATCTTAAATGTAGCCACAAATAAATGAAGTAAAACCTATTTAATACTTAAAAAAGAAAAATAAAATAAGCATATAAGCTTTTTATTACACCCTTAAATAATATTAAAAACTCAAGTTTGGACTTATTAATTTCAAGATCCTGAAATATAAAACTACTTACCGAATGTTTTTTCATATCTAAATAAAGTTTGAGTTTTGTAAACTGGTTTAAAATAATGTTACAAAGTTATTATTTCAAGTTTTTTTTTCCAACCAGTTAACTTACTTTTTGTAAGTTAATTAGCACTTAAACGCTTATATTTATTGTACATTACTATTTTCTAAGCTAAAAAATCGCCTCTAAATGAAGTATGCCGGGTAAAGTGAATCCTAGAGGTACACAAGATACTTAAAACTTCGCTTGTGAAGAGTCTTCTGTAATATTATAAACGGGGTTACATTTTAAAAAAATTACTATGTTAGGGGGTAAAAGTACTCTAAACTGTATAAATTCAATTGAATAAAATTGACCAATCACAAGAAAGTCAGCCTATATGGTCTGATATAGATTTTCAGTGATCACGTGAGGATATACCTGTCTTATCCAATAGTGAGTCTCGTTTTGATGTAACTTAATACAATCAGGTCGATCAAAACAAAAAGACGCTTTTTCAGAGCATAAGAAACCACTTTTCACGGTCTATCAAAAATTTCCTTGAGCAAATTTTACGAGTTCAAAGATTTTTAGTACGTTGTAATTATTATCACGTGACAGATTTCGAATGTTCTAGATTGCGGATCGGTGAAAATCTGTTGGGGTGGGGTAGATGGTCAGAAAACCTTATTTGGAACACTAATTCGGGCAGGCGGTTTTACACATAATTTTAATTACAAATAAATACAACAATGGTCCGTAAATTCATACCTCAGAATAACCAGAAAATTACAGTTATTTTACGTAATTTGTGTAATTTTGTGTAAGATTTGGTAAAAAAAATATGCACAATTCGTAAATATTTATTTTTAAAATTTGTTAAACACAATTCCTAAATCACTTTTTTTAAAGGTTTTTATTTAATAAGATATTGCTTTATAAATAAAAATCGCTAGCATACAATAGGTTTAAATTCGATTTTTTATCATAGAATTTCGAATACTTAAGTAATGTTTGTGTTAGATGAGATTAGAATTAAGCAAGTATCGTAAGTAAAATTATCTTTCCAACGTTCTTTATTAATACACCGAGATAGTAGTAAATAAAAACATGGTTTTAGCCTGTGCGTATCATAAGTTCTAAGATCTAATTGGTAATGGCATATACAAAGCAAGGTAACACGGAAAATGCGCCCATATCAATTATTTTGCGGCTGAAATTGCTTAGACCACTTGTAGTTAATTTTTCAGAACATCACTTTCTAGGACTCTTTGGGAAAAGAAATGAAATGAAACAAGCACACAAGATGAGCAGCCATTTTTTGGAGTAGTAGATCTACAGTATTCCTCCTCTATAATCTCCTCCTATATAATCACAACTCCCATACAATTACATTAATTTTGGGACAATTTATTAAAAAACTTATAAAAAACTTCTATATAATCACACTCTTTTATACAGTAATCACCAATTTTCTTGATACAAACTGCATGATTATAGAGGAGGGAGACTGTATTATAACAAGATTCTAGCTGAGTTGTTCGAAGTTAATTATCTAGTTAGCATTAATATTTTTGACTTGAACGAGAAGAAAATGCACACTATCACGCGATAGTGAAGATCAAAACGTGACTTATCAGCCAACTAGATTTGTTTAGATGAGCATTGAAAAAATTTTAAACTATATAGTGTTAAATTTTTAATGTTAGCGTTCACAAAACATGCAAATTTATGTTTACAAAGAACAAAATTTTCTCAGATATTTTTTACCATTTCTTTTATGTTGTTAATTATTATTTGACTGTACTAGAGTGTATATTGTTTGATTAGATTTTTACAGAATTTTTTTTAATGAGTAAGTGGTATTGCTATAAAAGAATCCAATACAAAACAAGCCAAAATCACACCAAATAGATTTAATCCCACTAATTGTGAATTTAAAGCTAAATATCATTATTACTATTTTCCTGCCCCAACTCAATTATCGATTGGTACTTGTATTTTTAAAATCAACTTTACTTCTAAGTCTACTATATTTCTGAAGAACTTATCAAGAAAGCTTCAAATAAACAAACTACTTATACAATAGTACCTATGAAAACCTTAATAGCTTCCTTTAATAAATTACCTGATCTTCATGCCTTTTCTCAAAAACCCGAACTATTAGCTCAAAGATCTTAATTTTAAAATTCTTTTTTTTTTATTTAATATGGATACTAAAAGTGCTCAAGATCTTAATCCCAAAATTCTTTTTTTTTTTTTTTTATTTAATACCAATACTAAAAGTATACAAGAAATTATCCCTTACTCACAACATCAACATACTTGTATATCAACTCAAAGTTAAAAAAAATTTTTTCACTAATAAACATTAAATTTTAATATTTTGAGTAAAGTTTTCTGGGCAATTACCTAACTAGTTACTACAAAAAATTTTTTGTCAAAATTTGCAATTATATTAAATACAAATAAAAAAAAGACACTTACTATTTGTTACAGGGTGTATAAAACTAGCCAATATCACAAAATTTCGATTATGAAACCTCTTTTCGGCTTCTAGCAAAAAAAAAATTTCTTGAGAAATTTTGGTATAAACTATACCTCACTCCAATCCCAAAATCCACCCTTACCCTAACATAAGCAAGGGTTTAATTTTTCATTCGTAGAAATTCTGTAATAAAATTAATACCTGTGTACCATACTATAGTTGGTGGTAGAATTAATTTTACAAATTATGTGGTTTCCATTAAATAATGTACTATTAAATTTTTTTCGAATTTGACTTCATTGATTTAGAACATGTAATGACTATGAAAAAGGGGCTTGTGGTCTATTTTGTTTTGATTAAATGTTGATTTATATTTTTGGCCAATTAGACCAGTATATAAGTCATGGTTTGAGAACGTCTTTAACGAGCTAATTGATCGAAAATGACATTATTGTTAGCAGCATTTATGGCCTATATAGACGATACATGCCTACATACAAATTTATGTGTTTTAAAATTATGTAAATAAAATAAATGCTTGTATGGCAAATAATAACATATTCATCAGTTTCTGGCTTGGTGTGACTAGGTGTCACGCAGTTACTTAAGTATATTATACTGTAGTTACGGTACCGCATTATTACAATATTGTGTTATTGCGGCATTACAACATTACGGAATTGCGGCATTACGACATTACGACATTACAGCATTACGGCTTTATGGCATTACGGCTTTACGAAATTACGGCATTATGGCATTACGGCATTATGACATTATGGCATTATGCATATAATTTTTATGGCAATTAGATGCTATGCCGTAATTAATTCTACTACTGGTAAAATGCCGTAATTGCCGTAATTCAGTAATTCTACTACCAACCATATACCATACACCTCACTGTACAATTAGTTTTATTCTTAAAAAAATTTCATAAAAATTAGATGATTGTCAAGAAGACTTTGCTAAAGTTTTTATATTAAAACTTGTTTACAGACAAGAAAGATTTTCTCTACTTTAAGTAAATATTTTATTTAAATTCTACATGATAGTAAAATTTTAGATAAAAAATTTTCATCGAAATTTTTTGAATTTATGGATCGGATGATTATGTAATAAATTTAAAATCGGCCAATAGGATTGGCAGTCCCTAAATATATAAGAACCAAAAATGCATTTTGGATAGTATCACAGAGTAAACGTGACATCTTCAATAACGGATGATCATTAATCCGTATACTGCACCACATTTCACATGACAATCGGTATAAACTGATTCTGCATATAATTTATCGTGCATAATTGATCATGCATGCTCGGGGCTTAGCCTCAGTGGAATGATTTATAAACAATACAATCTACACATATTATGATAGCGTCGTAGATAGAGTAAAATACAATTTTAGTCTCGTAGTTTCTATAATATTCCATAACATTAGATTAGTGATTCCCATAATCATTGTAAAGTATAAAAGGAGGTCGTTTTTGGCTCTTCTTCTAGTTAGAAATCTTCAGATTGTCTGATATCTAAACTTAATATATTATTATTAAGTCAGATTATCCCCCCGTAACCCCTTGTATTTATAATAAATCGTGTTAAATCACCAAGTCACGGCTCTGGTGAACTGCCTTTGATTATCTTTTGTATTTAAAAAGTTGAAGAATTGTACGATTCTCCCTATAACATTTGGTGGTGACTGTGAGATCAGAACTTCTAACTCCAAATATTTAAGGAAATTTTAAAAATGAACGCCAAACAATTTAAGGAGTTTATGGAAATGATGTCCGGGAGATCAAGTTCCAAGGAAACCAACCACGTACGAATTAAATGTTTTTTCAGTACAGAAGATGAGGATCCCATTGAATGGTTTGATGATTTCGAACGAGCCGCCGAAGCTAACAATTGGAATGGAGACCGTAGATTACAAATTGCCTCAGGATACCTAAAAGAAGCAGCGGCTGATTGGTATAAAGAAGAAAGAATTAATATTTCTTATTGGAAAACCGGAAGTGAGGATGAAGTTGAAAGAAGAAAAGTTTTTATCACCTTCTTGTGGAACAGTTCGCGCCTCCGGAAAAACAACATCATTGGCAGCTTGAGCTTAATTCCTTGACCCAACAAGAACATGAAAGGGTGGATACATACAATACCAAGGTTAAAAGATTATTAAATCGTGTGAATACTAATAACGGTCTCCCAGACGCATATATAGTAAGAATGTTTTTAGATGGATTAAAGGGCATGAATGCTGCATTAGTCGCCATTACCGCACCCAAAAGTTTGAGTGATGCAGTAGCTGCGGCTAGGAGGGTGGAAGCGGGCAACTATTATAGCCAGCATAATTTAGAACAACTAAAAGTGAAGAACGAGTTAAGTGATATGAAAAGGATAATTGATGAAATGGCACTAAACTATGCGGTATTAGCCCATAAGTTAGAAAAATCCAGAAATGAAGGCCAATCGTTGTTTCAGAAAAAGGGGCCCCAGTGTTACAAATGTGGGAAAATAGGGCATTACATTAGAGATTGTATGCCTAAAAAGAAAATCAATGAAATGTCATTAAATTATGCAGATTTAACTGAAAAGCTTAATAGTAATAATAATAATCGGCCAATGAAAGAAAGATTTCCAGTGGAACGAAGAGGCCCACAATGTTTTAATTGCGAGGAATTTGGGCATTTCGCAAGAAATTGCCTTGCAGAAAAATAATAATATAGATCTTTATGCTTTCGTATTGATTTGCAATTTGAAATAATTGTCTATGGAGGAATATTCTTATTTGAAAACCATAATGCATCATTTATTTTTTGAGCCTATGCTCATTAATTATGAATTTCTTTTTGATGAATTAGCTAAGTACCTTGAAACATATTTAATTGAAACGAAAACTCGACGATAAAATTTAAAAGTTATATGAAATGCAATAAAATATACAGTAGTAAGCTCAATATATACGGATTAACTCAAAACGCAAAAACAAATGAATACTTGATGATCTTACCTGGCAGACTAAATTAAAATTACTTCAAGATATTTCATTTGATTTAAACCGAATTCATAATGCAGGATATATTCATTCAGACTTTCATAGTGGTAATATTTTGCGAGATAAATGCATTAGTGAGAGTATACGATCTTACATTTCAGACCTAGGATTGTCTAAAGAGAAAGATATAAATGATTCGGAAAACTGTATTTATGGAGTAATGCCTTATATCGCACCAGAGGTTTTATCAGGTCCAAAGTTTACACCAGCTACAGATATTTGTTGATTTGGTGATCATCATGGCAGAGATATCAACCGGACAAAGACCTTTTGATGGTCGTCAATTGGATTGCAGACTGAATTTCGCTTGGTACTCCTGATTGTTATATTGAGTTAGTTAAGCATTGTATGGATTCTGATCCACAAAAAAATGGCCTACTGCTTGGGATGTTTATTATAATTTTGATGATTGGAATTATAGCATGAAAAGATCAGATGGTGCAAATGAAAAAAAATCTTTGGGGAAGATATTACTGATAAGTTTAATCGACATGTATCATCAATAATCCAATAGTTCTACCACCTCGTACTAATAAAACCTGAGCTACCAAGCAGATCAAGGAATCATTTTCGGTTGTCATTAGAGAAACGTATGTAACAGAAATTGCTTCATGGGTCGATAGAAAATAAATTAGGAATATAGAAAAGGGTAATCCATACGAATTTAATTTACTTCTTCGTGGAAGCAGAGAAGATCTACTATGTTCTATTTTTGAATTAATAAGTAGAAAAATTTGGTTATTGTTATAAAAGTTAACAGCACTGATGAAATTTTCAGTGGATATAATTGTGTTGGATGGGATACATCAGTTAAAGTTGATCCTGGGACACCTGACTATCATGTTAGGTTAGCTAAGAGATACATGAATTCAAATGGGTACAAACGGTATACCATCAGATCTATTAATCATTTAGATTAAGATCTTGAAAAAAAAGAGTGATATTTAAAATGGATATTACATTAAAAAGAGAAGAGCATTGCCAGCGCATAAGTGCTTTAAGGATTAAGAGGGAATAGTTACGAGAAACTATACCCCGGCGTGGTTCTGAGATAAGAGTGAAGGTAATAGATACCGTTCACCTCTCACTGAATGTACCAAGTGGGTAGAAGATTTCACAGATAATCCCTGTTACTACAGAAGAAGAAAAGGATGACGTTAATATTCGTTAGACTTTAAAAATTCCAGAAAGAGAGTGGCCAGGTTGGCATAAAAGCCTTTGCCAAAGAACCTGCAACACATGCGGTGGTGAAAGGCACTGCTGGGGGAGTGTTGAAACGCCATAGACTGATGCAAAAAGCCCACATCGATAGTCTCTGATATTGTGTATACACGGGTGTATATGTGTTCTTGTCGGTCTAAAAGGGAAAAAGGAAAGTAAACGAATATCGTAATGAGTCATCCAAATGATAATAATGAATGCATAGTAAAAATATAATAAGAAAAAGAGGACTATAAAAAATTTAACAAGAAAGGAATAGTGATGTGCTATTATATGATACCTGAAAAATTTTAACGTACAATACAGTACATATAGTACTGTACGCGGCACAGTACTGGAAAGAAAAAACAGGAAAATTGGTAGTTCATTAGCTTGAGGACTTGATATGGCTCTTGACCCATAGATAAGTATTAGCCTACTCGTTGTGCAATTGTATTAATTACTCATTGTTTTGTTTTTTTTTTTTTAGCTAAGATAGATCAAGAGTCGGTACAAAATCTACATATTTCGCATTTGGATTTTGCTCGGAACGAAGCTCACGATATCACGTGATCACGAGGAAATAACATCACCAATTCGATTTAACGACAATTACTGAAGTCTTGCTGGAACTTACGATGAGATAGTTGTAAAGATAAAAGAAGAACAACCTCCTACCTCATACCTATTCCTATCCTTTTCCCACACCCACACCTTACACTTACCGACCAGTTAACTACGTCATGGCCTGGGTCACAGTCTCTTCGTTCACGGCATCTCAGTTAATTATGCTTGGATTTTTATGCGTGGGACGCATAAAATAAGCGTGGGCGAGTGTCACGGGGTAAACGAACATCTTCAATAACGGATGATCATTAATCTTATACTGCGCCACATTTCACATGACAATCGGTATGAACTGATTCTGCATATAATTTATCGTGCATAATCGATCATGCATGCTCGGGGCTTAGCCTCGGTGGAATGATTTATAAACAATACAATCTACACATATTATGATAGCGTCGTAGATAGAGTAAAATACGATTTTAGTCTCGTAGTTTCCATAATATTCCATAACATTAGATTAGTGATTCCCATAATCATTGTAAAGTATAAAAGGAGGTCGTTTTTGGCTCTTCTTCTAGTTAGAAATCTTCGGATTGTCTGATATCTAAACTTAATATATTATTATTAAGTCAGATTATCCCCCCGTAACCCCTTGTATTTATAATAAATCGTGTTAAATCACCAAGTCACGCCTCTGGCGAACTGCCTTTGATTATCTTTTGTATTTAAAAAGTTGAAGAATTGTACGATTCTCCCCGTAACGATAGCTTTATTTATAGAAAAAATGTGTTTGTTGCCGGAGGGGAGCATGATCAACCAATTAGATTGTGTAACATCATTTTATACGTGGATGTTACACGCGAGGACTGCAAACCGGGCACAGATTCAAAATTTCGCACTTCTCAAAAATCATGCACAAAGTAACATATCAAATTTATATATCTGATATTATGCCGAAATTATAAACTTATTCGAATCGACCGAAAAATCATTCTGCTAATTTTTATCAGGTGTTCCAGAATATATGAAAGGTTTGGTAAAACGTCCCTAGGTAAAATAGCTTTCAACAATATATTTTCTAAGAAATAGGATGTCAGAAAAATGTGTTATTTGGAAAATGACATGTCAGTAAAATAGAATTCGATATTTTAATATTCTATGAAATGAAAATTGCAGATAATTATTGGGAAATTTATTATCGATTAAATTATATATCAGTAAAATGAAATGTCGAAATTATGTCTTTTTAGTAAAGAGTTATAATTTCGATGAAGTGGTATTTCAGTGAAACTGATTTCGAGAGGTTAACCCGAAACCTTAACGAGCTCTAATTCACCTTCTCTAAGAATTATATCTAATGGTAAAGATGCAGAAAAATCTTTAAGATGTGAAATGTGTATTCCAATTAGATTCACTTTTAATAAACTTTGCAAATAAGAAAATGCAGGACCTCCACTATCACCTTCACAAGATGTCTCAAAAGAGTCTTTACCATAAAAAATAAAATTATCTTCAGTAACACCATCCTTGTGTACTCCAACAGCACCCAAACCTCTTACATATCCACAAGTAACATGCGTTGTCAGACCAGATTTACATAAATGAGTACCATGGCTTGTTATAATATTATTACTTTCAATAATTAATTCAACATACGTTTCGGAATCAATATTATTTATAACCGGTGATTGACCGACATTTCTACCTGTTATATTGATCAAACCAAAATCGTATTTGCCAATATTATCAGGTTTTGCCATTTTTCCAAGAAATCTGAGTGAATCAAGTGATTCATTAAAATTCCACGGATAGTGATAAAAATTTTGAATAGTAGTATTAAATCGCCAATCATAACAATATCCAGCAGTTACAAGATAATTCAGATTTTCATTTTTATTACTTCTTGCCCAAAATCCCACTGAACATTTACTTCTATCAGCTTTATTATATATACCATCCCCATTTAAAGTCTTTTGTATTATCTGGCCTCTATTTAAAATCCTAGTTTGTGATGCTTTTACTTTTGTTTTATTACATCTAGGATGTGGGGAAGCAGTGGGTTTAATAAAAATCGGTTTATATCGACTAGCGGATTTTATAAAATCCTTATTTTTTTTATCTTTCTTCAGATGACGTATTACTACATTATTAAGCTTCATATCAATATAAAGTTGAATATTAACCGGTTTATGTCTTGTAATTAGTTAATATAATTTAATAAAATGGTCTTTTAAAGTAACCATGTGATTATTTGCTGGTATAAATTTTATAAACTTTATGTAACCCTTACGTCTTATCTCAGGTGACTTTATTATAATAGGAACTTTAGAAAAGTCCACAGTATTGACATATACAGTATTATTCTTTACATCTATATATGTCCCTCCAAAACTTGATTTATAATTTTCTAGCAATAGCTGTAAGGTTTTATCCACTGTGATCAATTCCGCTTCAAAGATTGAGTAAATCACTATCTTCTACGTCCCATAATTCTGCTAATGCCTCTTTAACATAGATATGAGAATATTCGTTTAATGTAAAAGTTAATAATAAACTTAACAAAATGTAAATATTTTTCATTATTAAATAAGATAAGAAAGTAAACTTTGTTTTTTAAACGACCTGAACACTAATTGTATATGTGATTTAATAAATAATATTACAATTCTCCCGGGTTATGTTCACCATAGTGATAACTTAAATATTTGCAACACTCATTTAATCTCCAATAACATAATACACCTATCTTATTCATAAACACAATAAGCACTATAATTTTTAATGACATAATCTCTTTTCACATGGCATCATATGTACATATTTATACAAGTACTATTTCTTAGACATGTGCCTATGTTTTCTTAATATAGATCATGCAGAAGGAAATTGGGAAATATTATTATCTTCAATAAACTAGAGCCGATCATATATTTGTGCGTAAAGTACGCAGATAGAACTAAGTATGTTCTAAATCTATTATGATAGAAAATCTTTGTTGGATATTACCTTATATAGCAGTTTTCTAAAAACTTTCATATTCAAAACTTATAGTGTAATATGCAACTTTTATTGTGTATTCTAACATGATTTTATAACGCATTTTATAAGATCAAGTGTAGGCGGGTCGGTATCCCGTCAGGTCAGGCCGACCGGGATATAATTAAATTTTTTCGTCTGATAGAGTTTTATTGTATAACTTATAATTATTAGTTAAACCATGCGTAGAACATTTTCAAGTTAGTGCTCGCAGTCGATAATCACTATCCGACCAAAATCGATTAGTCGATATTGATAAATTCAACTAGGAGATCTGATTGCATGTGATTTTATTTGAAAATTTGATGATCGTCAGCAAATTTCGGTAATAAAAGTATAGTTTTCGATAATATAATTTTCGGTCGGTACAAAACATACAGCGATAATATATCGGCCGAAACTTATATTATCGAAAACTATACTGTTGTTACCGAAAAATAGAACAATCGAAATTTGGATGATCATCACAAAATTCATCACGTGTCCCACTAATTTTCAAATCAACTGTAAAGCAGTTATTATCGATTATAAGTTAGTAAACCACTGTCATATATTATCGCCTTGATTTCCAACTATGAGAAAATAACCCGGTAGATCAACGGCCATAAGAGGATCCATCGGGCCTTCATTATAACCACTTCTTATTCGCAGATATAGTAAATCCTCTATATATACGCATGACATGCACTCTTCCTATTATTTGTAATATAAATGATGTGTTGATCATTATATCGATTAACTAAAGTCGATTGTTTGAGATCAACTACTATCATTATCTCAAACTATCTCCATAGTGTAATTTTTTAGTAATCAAAATATTGCACAAGTATTGTGAGGTAATTCTAAATATTTTCATATTGAGAAGATCAAATTATAAGACTATTTTGCATTCTTGATTGGCTGCCGGGTCGGCCTGAGAATTTGGCATCGGCCCGTATCACTAGTTCGATTTGTAGACGCAATTAATTAGATTTTTTTATACGTTTTACACTTCTTTTTTTGGAAGCTCGGGTAGATTATCTCATCCGTTAAACTTGGAAATTATTAGACAAACGTGAAATTCTCATCGCCCTACAACATATTCGCTTAATCCAACTTAATCCAACAACTTTCATACTACATCTCACTGATAGAATTTATAAGTAATTAGCCACCACTGCGTTGATAAAATCTTGTATGTTGTGCAAAAAAAAAAAAAGGTAAAAAGATTAAAATAACGATTTAGAGAAATAATATAAGTGTAAAAGTTAGATAAGATCTTTTTTGTATGCGTTATGAGAGCTTTTTTAAAAAAGTTGAAATATATGAATAACAGTTATTAACTTTGTTATTTTTTTTTTTTGTTACATTTTTTAGAATGTGGTAATTGGTTTATCGCGAAACCCGAATTTGCAGATCATTTGCAGATCAAATTGGACGAAACTAGTTTCGGAAGGTTTTGGACTTATAGGGCGAAATGTTTCGGATTTGGAAAATAATTTCGCCCGAAACACTAGTTTATGTAGGTATGATATATAATACGATTGTAATACAAATTTATGAATATTTAGAAGTCTCCTCGATAGAATAATAGACGTATGAAAAGATTAAATATAGAATCAAATATAAAGGTTATAAAAATTTTTAAATAACGATAATTAACTTCTATATAAATAGTTTAAAATGGTCCGAATCAATAAAAAATATAATTAAAATTCTTTTATTTCGTTTTTTGTTTAATTTTTTTTTAAAAATTTACTATTTTGATTGGTTAGTAAGCATGTGACAATTCCCTTGCTCTCCCACAAGAATTGTTCGCCCCTGTAATATTGGCCAATCAAATTCAGGATCAGGTGTAACGTAAAATTCGAAGCGAAACCACCTTTTTATAAAAAACAATAATATTATAGCTTTAAAGATTAATTAGGAAACCACCTTCTGCGGCCTAATTAAAAATGTTCTTCGTGAAATTTTACTAATATATCGATCCTAACCCAACGCTGCTCTCACTCTAACCCCAACTATAACGCTTTTAGTTTTATACGCAACTTGTTACTTATAAAGGGGACCGTTAAAGCCAGGTGTCTTTATATGTTTTTTATTATTTAATTAAAATTAGGACAAGGGTTAGGTAGAAGTTAGAGTTAGAATGTTCTTATAGGTAAAATTGCCTTCCCGACATTTTTTATT
This sequence comes from Gigaspora rosea, assembly GCA_003550325.1. NCBI lineage: Eukaryota > Fungi > Glomeromycota > Glomeromycetes > Diversisporales > Gigasporaceae > Gigaspora > Gigaspora rosea. Next base: position 22,072 of record QKWP01000022.1, on the reverse strand, counting down.
AATGCTCCGAGACAGGTTTAGACACTCGTTTCTTGTATTTTGGGTGTTTTTCACTTTTTTTCTTTGTTTTTGTCTTGTCGGGCTGATCCGTGACGATCAAAATTTACAATTTGATTGGCTTCCCATCACGTGATAGCACTTGGCTTTAACGGATCCCCTTATAAAACAAAAGACGTTTGTTTTGACTATCACGTTACACCTGATCTTAAATTTTGATTGGCCAAAATTTCAGGGGTGAACAATTTTTTGTGGGTAAGTCGATCATTCAACATTCGTGTTAAGGCATATACATGTTTGAACGTGTTAAAGAGAGTGAAAACGGAAGTTATAATTTCTTACTTCGGTTATATAGATGTAGATGTGAAAGTATCTGGTGTTATAATTGGAAGAGATTGGACCCTTGCTGTTATAAACGGATATGACACTTCGATATATGAATATAATTGGACATCTTATCTTGCTGTAAAAGATACACAGACAGCATAGATTGAAAATGTGCCTGTACAAATAAATACATCATGTATTTCGTAAAAAATTTATGACGCCAGACACCTTGTTGAATGAACAAGCTTTGACTATAAAGTAAATGATTTAGAAATTTATCTAATTACAAAGTAAGAAGAGGAATTAGAGATGATGGTATTATTGTGTCGGAAATCGTTTCCATCAATAATATGTCAAGTGAAGATAATTTCATAATGAAAAATATTGATCTATTATTAGTTATATAGTCAAGACAAAGTTACACACACGTTAACGTTTTATTCAGTGATACCTCAGTGCTAGCTCTTTAGACTTTTGATTCCACTATGCAATTATTTAAATTTGGTTTTTTTTTTATATTTAGCTTTTATATTTATTATATACGTTGAAACTTTAATAGTTCCATTTAAAGTCTGCAATTATCATTTGTTTAATTAATATAAATTTAATATGGCGGTACTCGCTATTGTCAATATAGTATAATGCCCAATTAAATAAAAATGTTTATTATATAGTTTTAAATAAATACCTTTAATTAAGGGGTTTTCAGAAAATGAGTAGGAATTTAAAGGTTTAGATACCAGGAACGGAGTACAAAGTACGTAGTTACCAGGAACGGAGTACAAAGTACGTAGTTACCAGGAACGGAGTACAAAGTACGTAGTGTATGGTTTACAGGCATTTAAAATGCTGTGTCTCTTTTGTATCTGATTGGTTAATCTATCCTTGTGACTTCTGAATGTATTTCTATATTTGTACATACTCTATGGGGCTTAGATCTACTGTATCAAAAAAAAAAAAGACGCCAAATTGATACCCCTATTGTATTTGATATTTTTGTGTTAATACCTTTTCTATTAGACGTTTTTTTGGCTATTTCATCAGAAATCTAATAATTGCTTTTTAATTTCATCTGCACCTTCGCAACGTATATGTATAAGCTTTGTACGTTTTTTTAAGCACAAGTTTTTGGCTGGTCTTCTCGTTGCGCATGATGGCTATTCAAAAATATCTTCATATTAACTAGTCATGCGCCTGCCCATGCGCTGTGAGTTTTTTTTTTTTTGAGTCGTTTTGACGCGGTTCTAAAATGCTTAATGTGTTTACGAGTTTTTTTTTTTATAATGTAATAATGAGGCCTTATATCTTTATATCTTTAATAATTTGAATCATTAATCCTCTGTAATGACTTTTATTATCATTGAAAATTGTGCTATGATTATTTATTGTTGCGGATCATAATGAAATCGGATTAAAATGAAATGTGGGTTTCTATTTAACCTTCTAAAAGCCACTTATACTTGCTTAATATAAAATCTACTCTAAAACTAACCTCTACCCTTAACCCCTAACCCTAAAAATTGCTCAAAAATATTTATTTTTCGGTGGTTGTCAATTTATTTATATTATACAGTACATATTTCAATTAAATCGGATTTCATTTTAATCTGTCACATTTATTACTATAACACTACTATAACTAATGATAGAAGGTATGAAGATTCTAACAGTTAGTATCACAATATATTTCACTTATTTTATTTTATTAGGTATGAAATTAGCATTTCATTTATTTAAAGATGCTAGAAAAACCATTCGAATTTGCATAATTTAAATTAGCCCTTTATATGTATTAGCTCTTGTAGCTAAATTCATAATCTATCAATGAATGTACAGAGTAAGATGAGTGACATCTATCTTATTAGTTAGTAATAATTTAATCTGGTTTCATCAGTTCGGATTATGCACAAAGCAATATTCGGATTTAATCTGAATAACCCTTAATAAAGGATAGGATAAGCACCGTCAATATGTATTAACTCTCAAATTAATTTATACTACTATTAATTTTAACTTATCAACAAACCTATAAATCTTTATTATGACAGCTAATTCTCAAACTATATCAAATACATATTCACATTATATTTTTATAATATACTTATTATTATTTTTATGTTTTCTATAAAACTCGTAGGTGCTGTTCTGTATTTGTTACAGTATATAGTTTGTGATTGCTGCTGAATCTCTTAGTTTTAATTTTATTATGGGTTACTATAAAAATTATGCAATATTTGGTGATCAAGGTTAACTTAATTTGAATATATGTATAATTATTCTATGAGTTTTTGTAAGAATTTTCTGTGGAATTTATTCTTATTCTATTAACCTCATTAGTAAAATTGGATGAATAGTTGTTTTATGAAGAAGCTTTTTTAATCAGTAGATGGTCTCCAATGTGCAGTAACCAAGAATGAGTTAAAAGATTGGTTAGAGTATAATGGTGTTATTGGGTTGTACATTTCAAGTTGATTTATTTCATTACAGTAAGTATAAGGACAGAAAATGTTAATATTATCTTCACTCAAAACCCTCTCATTAGAATTTGAAGAATCATTATTTTTGTATTCATTAATAGAATAATGGTAGATTGAATAATTCAAGTTTCTTTTTATTTTTTTTATTAAAAACTTAATAACTAAGGTAGGAGTGTATTCAATTTGTTTATTTTATTTAATTTTATTTTTTTTATTAATCTTTTTATCTATCTAGTTTTATTTCTTATTTTTTGTATAAAGTATGTTATATTTTTTAATTTATGATATTATTAATCTTTGTAAATATTTTTTTATTGAATTTAATTGCAAATAGATGTCTCTAAACTTTTTAAGATAAGTCTAGTTTTTTTTTGTCATTTACTATATGTGTCTGAAATTAAGCTACTTTTTTTGGTCAAAAAATTACACAAAAAAATCGTAAAGTAGCTTATTTTCAAAATATTGAGTTTTTTGAAAAAATTAAAAAACCTACTAATAAAAAGTTGTCCAAATGTTACTAAATTTTTACTATATATATATTTTGATGCGCTGAACAACTTTACTTAATTGAACTTTTGAAGTTTACTTAGTAAAAAAAAGTTTTATATATGATTTTTAGAAAAAATCAGGGGGGTAGCTTATTTTAGATAGTAGCTTATTTTCAGACATATATGGTATATATATTTTGTGATTTGTTATTACACAAAAAAATTATTGAAGTAGGCTTAATCAGATTTTATTGAATTTATAAATTAATTAAAACAGATAAAATGAAGTAAAAAATCAGCAAATTAAAAAGCAATTAGATAATGATTGTTTTTTTTTGTTCAGATAACAAGGTACATGATACTATTTTTGAAAAAATGATCAATTTAATATTTTCTCTTTTTTCTTTTTTAGATTTCTTAGGGGTTCTTGTACTTCTTCAACTATGTCTTCTATGTTATTTGTATTTTTTCATCAGTATATTAATTATCAGTATACTGATCATCTTTGTAATTATCAATATGAGTATGCAGATGCATTGTTGGACTTTAGACCATGTGAGCTCGATTTAATTCATAGTTTTGATAGCTGTTTTGATCATTATTTTGCATTTCAACATGCATTTCATATCAATTTTCATTTTGAGTTTCAGTTATCACGTATCTATTTTTTTAAAAAAAAATTATTTGGTTTGAAATTTTAATTTTTTTATTTGTTTATTTTTTTAGCTCTAGTATAAATCAACTTATAACATTTGTTAAATTTGTTCGTTTATTGTAGATTTTTTCAATTACGATCCTGTAAGTGATGAATACATGAGTTTCAATTGTTATTAATTTGTAATTTTTTTACCTTTTAGCTCATTAACTAAAGTTCTTAATCTGTTTGCTCTAGATGAGCTTTCTCCTTGTGGATTATTCTTTTCTCTTCTTCCATAGCTTGACTGCTTTTTTTGTGCTAGTGATCTGAATTTTTCTGCCATTTTTTCTAATTCTTTATTTCTAGTTTTTCTACTTTTAAAGGCATTTTATCTTCTACTGTTTTTGAAGATTCATTCGTGGCCAGGATAGGTCTACTCAATTGCATTGCACAATATGCATGCAGTTTTTTCAATGCTACAAGTTCACCTGCTACTGAAAATATAGGGGTTTCTTGGTAGTTTCAGCTATGTTTGCATGGCAGCCCTTGGGATTGTATCTACGGTACACAAAATAGGCATTGTAATTTGTGATGCATTTACACCATTGTACACTTTGCATTTGAGGTAAAAAACTGCGCTATATCCTTCTGGAGTGCTTGGATCTTAAAAAGTAGCTATAAAAACCAAATGCGGAAGATACAGAAAGATCATATATGGATGCAAAATCATCAATTGTTTGAACATTGAGCAAAGTATTCTGCTTAATTGTAACCTTATTAAATAATTGGAGATGAAAAAATGTTTTAAAAAAGGTCAAAAGATAAAAAAAAATATAATAAAGGAATTTTGTTATTTTTATTGATTTTATATTGGATTGCATTATTATAGTGTATATTTTTTTAATTTAATTTAATTGATTTAGTTACATAGAATTCTCTTTTAACAAAAACGAATTTGCCAATAATCAAAGATATGCTTTCTTTAACTATTTCTTTAACTAACATCATTTTGTTAAACCTAAAAGATTTGAATTTATATTCTACAAGCTCATCGATTCCAGACATTCTCGAAAAGGTTAGGTATAGCTCTAAAAATATACAACTTTAAAAGTTTGTTGATAATAACAAGTAGCATGATTATATTTGGATTTTTTATGATCTAAAATCTTTTTTATATCCTTTTTAGAAAAAGGAAACTGTGTCTCAGGTATGAAAATGATTTTCTATTGCTTTTATCGTTGTTTAAAAGGTTTTTAATATGTTCTCGTTATTAGAAATTATGTAAATTTTATTGATTGGTGTTAAGGAATTTTCCAAGATTCCTTGTAAGCTTTTTTTAACTTTGAGAGCTACTGGTATAACCAAGTCCATTTTAAAAACATTTTTATTTGTTTGAAGTCCATTTAAATAATGAGTTCCTTTTATTATTAAAAGGAAGAAAAAGAAAGTAAAGGCAGCCAATATCCCACTTTTCTTTTTGTCAACATTGTCTTTTTTTCCGCTTGTTTATTTCAATTGATTTATAAAGGATTTATTTATTTGTTTTATTAAGTCTTGACCGCTGCTGTGCTCAATATCCCTATGAAAAAGGTCTTAAGAAATTTTAAATGAATTATACGGAATATTTAGTATAATTCAGTATTGCATACCGAATTCACCGCAAATTTTGTATTTTATATACGAAATATGCATAAGGAATTATCCCATTTCTTTTTAGATTCCATATCATTTCCAAGGGTATATCCCGTATATAAAATATGGAATTTGCGGCGAATTTTGTATGTACGGAATTATGCTAAATATTCTATATAATCCATTTGAAATTCCGTAGAACTTTATTCATAGGGTATAAAAGGTTGTTAAATCTTTTGTATAACGAGGTCGGTAAGTGAACATATCCCGATTATATTCCAAACTGAAGTTTACATAAGCGAAAATCTCAATATTGATATTACTCTGTAAATATCCCTAAGATTTTTTAAAATGATTATGACATTATAATTACAATTAATTTATAGAAAATAAAATTTTGAAAACATTCAGAACATTTCCGGTCTATAATTTTTATATTTATTATTAGAAAGTTCAATATAATTTTATGGAATACTATCACCAGGTTTTACCGTTCGGATTATCTCCCTATCCCAAGTAGAAAATATAGAATACAAATTAAATTTCTACCTCAATCGCTTATTATAGAATAAAGTTTAGCAAATTCATTGGAGGCAAACTTTAGATTTGTCATTTTAAATAGCGTTTAACTTTAGAATTAAGCAGTATGTTTAGAATGGTTACTATTAAGTACATATTATTGGCGTATTATTGTTAGAGATTGAGGCTTTTAAATTTCCTGCACTGTACGAGTTTAAAACTACGCACTCACATATTACAATTGACGGTTGTTGTGCTCGATATGTAAATTAGACTTTCCGTATTTCCCGTATTCCCCCCTAAGCGCAACGGTAAAGGACAAATAAGGTAAAATTACTTACTAAGTACTGTACATCGTTCTTAAAATAATTATTTTACAAAAAGGTGAAACCCGCGCTGAGATGTTCACATTATTTATGCAGATTTGGTTAGGAAATATTTAAAGCTGAACAGATCATGTGGTATATAGTTTTCTTTAATATTTGGGTTATGGTTAGAGACAGTTATATAGCAGTCACACGATTTATCACTCTAATTTTAAAAGTAAATTTATATATAATAAAACATATAAAATTACTATAGATTAGATTATTTTAAACTTACATATTAACTTATCTTCAAATTTTACAATTAAACAGATCGAAAAAAGAATAGGTTTACTTTTAATGCCAAATTAAAAATTCTGTAAAATTTGCGCAATTTAAACATATATTTTTACCAAAAATAAAATATTTATTGAGTTTAAGTGATGATTATATGTAAAAAATTTATGTAGAACAAGTTTAGTTAGACGGTCAAATTGGATTATCTTAGTAAAAAAATAAATTTGCTATATACTATCGTTTAAAATTTTCAGTTTATTTTTACTAAGACAATTTTTCTTTGCCTTCTAAGTAAATTTGTTCTATGCAAAATTTTACAGGTATATGAGATTTTTCGTCCATTTTTTCTAATTTTTTACTAAGTAAAAATCGAATTGATTTTTGATTTTTTTATTTTTTCTGTTCAAAAGTTTAATTCGATTTTCAATCAATAAAAAATTGACGAAAATACACCTTTGTACATGTTATATTTTGCGTAGAACAAGTATACTTATAAGCGTAAAAAAACTTGTCTTAGCAAAAAAAAAAGTTTTATATAGCTGAAAATTTTAGCATTAGTATATAGCCAACTTATCTTTTTTTTACTAAAATAATCCAATTTGCCCGTCTAAGTCAACTTGTTCTACATAAAATATTACATAAGGTAGAAAGGGTAATTTGATAAAGAGGGGTAAGTTGGTGAATTTTGATATCTCATGGTATAATGATCAGAATTAATACCATTCGATTCATCTCGATGAGACGAATCGAATGGTACAAAGCTCACCCGATTCTGATTACCGGATCACAAGATATCATCGATTATTTGCAAAGTTTACACTTCGTCAATATTCCCCTCAAAGATTATTTTTGTGCAGCATGTAATCGATGATATCTGTGATCCAGTGATCAGGATCGGATGAACTTTGTATTATTTGATTCATCTCATCGAGACGAATCAAATGGTATAAAAATTATTCAATTCTGATCATTGGATCACGCGATATATCATCAAATTCACAAAATTATCCCTACAACCCTCTAAAATTTAAGCTTTTTGATACGATGTATAATCTATCTAATATCACTTTAAAACAAGATGTTATATTACTAATTTTACTTAAAATAATTCTAAATTATGTATAAAGTTACGGTTATGTTAAATCACATCACTGGTGTTCAACACCAGTATTGGAAAGTGGTTCGGAATTGATTACATCATAATATTTTATTTGATTAATTAATTGATTACATCATAATAGTTTATTTGGTTAATTAATTAAATAGTAACGTTTTGCTTGTGCTGTTTATTGTTCTTTTTCTTTGTAAATTTTTATTTCTTCCCTTACAAGTTAAAGTATTTTAATAAACATGCAAAGAAAATCTTTTTGACACCAAATGTGGAAACCAGAGAATTTTTTTGATATTGAATGCAGCAATCTGGAGAATTTTTTTGATTTTGAATGCAGCAACCTGGAGAATTATTTAAATCTGTTCAAGCCTAAAGACATGAGTTTTTTGGGTACATACCAATATAGTAATCCTAAGAACTTTATTAACACTGAACCTGGAAACTTGGAGAATTTTTTGGCACATTAGAATTAGAAAATATGAACTGTTTTAATATGTTTGAATCCGATAGCCTGGTGAACTTTTTAAATATATTTGAATCAGATGATCTGGAGCATTTATTTAAATTCTTATGCCTGATTGTTTGAAAGCATATTATGAACAAATTGATAATGAAAATGACCACAAAAGAATAGAAGGTATGAAAACCCCTATATTGATATGAATTATTCAAATAAATGATGCTAATTAATCAAATTTATAAAATTAAGGTAATGACAAAAAATATGGTTTTCTATTGAAACAGATGAGTTTTAACAATTGGGCAGAGCTTGATAAGTGGCTTGACAACTATAGATTAGAAAGTAGATTTGCATTTATAATCACTTACAGCAAGAAAGATAAAGAAGATAAAATCTCTTAGTACCATGTTTATAAATGTATAAAAGGTTAACTCTATATATTTCAAAAAGAAGCACATATTGTTAAAGAACATAATAGTGATCACTACACTACAGGCTGCACATCCTGTATAAAAGCATATCAGCATAAAAATGATTTCATTTATATAACAAAAATCAATAGTTAGCATAATCATACTTTTGAATAAATAATATAAATATGGTTGCAACTCACTATTGAAAGCTTACCCCAGAAATGTGTGATAAAATAAAATTTTTTGTAGCTTGTGGAGTGTGTATAAATGTGATTGTAAAGGTTTTACAAAAAAAAATACCCAGATAAATATATTTATAAATATGATATATATAATTTTATTCAAACAATTTAGTGTAAAAAAGAAAAAATAAGTGATGCTTGTATATTATACCTTGAACTTGTAAAAAACAGCAAATAGATTCTACTTTTTACATTAATGCTCTATTTAAAGGCAAGAATAATCATCTAACAGGGCTTTTTTGGATGAGCCCAGATTAGCAACAGTTTGGGCTTGCTTTCACAATATTATTTTTTTTGAATTCTACCACAAAAACCAATTATTATTTGATAATAATATGTCTTAGAATACTTGTAGATAACCATAACTGTTTCCATTTTATAGCAGCTGCTTTTATTTTTGATAAAACTAAGAAAACTTATAAATAGATATTTACAAGCATGTTTAAAGCAACTAGTGGTTTGGCATTATGTTGCTTTATACTAATACTAACTCTGCACTAATTGTAGCAGCCACCAGTTCCTTGCTAACAACAAAACACTACTTTTGCTTATTTCATATCAAAAAGAATTTAAAAGCCTTTACTTGGCAAATATTATAAGAAATAGTAAGAATTTTTTGCAGATTTCTGTTATGTGCAAAATAGTTGTTTTGAGTCTATTTTTGAAGAAAGATAAATTACATTTTTACAAAAGTGCTCAGATGCTACTAGTTATTTACAATACTAACTTTATTATTACAGAAAAGCTTGGGTTCTGTGCTTTACATACCATGTATTCAACACAAGATGCAAAGTACACAATATGTTGAATTAATATTAAGATAAAATATTGTGTAAATAATTATATCTATATTAGAGCTTGAGAAATTACTAGAGAAAGAAAGTCATTTTGTATATCTTAATAAGGTTATAAGACAATTCCAATAAATCAAAAAAAGCATTACTACAATAAATATTTTAATATAGTTAATATAGAACTCTGAACATCTCTTATATAAATCATAACTAGATTTGGCTAATTTTGACATTATTTCTATTTTGATATTATTAATTAAGTGTACACCAAAGGTCAAATGAAATTGCTATTAAAAAAGAAAATTTGTATAACAGTATAATGAACATTTCAAAAAATTTATATTGAGTGTACTACAAAAGTTTTAAACATATAATCAGGGTCCTTTTACAACCTAGCAAATGTAAAAACATTGAGAATTTGTTGGTATTTACTTCACAAATATACTAGTATATTCAATGTTTTATATTCAGATTATTAGTTATACAAACCTTTGCAAGTTTATAAATTCAATCTAATTGAAATATTAACTGTGCACAATTATGCTAATAAAATTAAGAGCAAAGAGAAGAGATTAACAAGGGCTTAAGCTTGTAAAGTTCAAAGAACAAAGCTTGCACTTTGTACAAAATTATATCAATGTTTTAAATTTTTACTATTAATAAATAAAAAACACAACATTACCTGGATGAATTGTGCCAATAGTCACTGACTGGCCAGGTAGATATTTATTAGAAAGGAACTGTACATTATGCTTATTTACAAAAATTAAATTATTTTTACTATCCTAGATTCTTTATATACAGTATATTACTTAATAGTAGAGCCATATTATATTAGTATATCATTTATTTTTTAAAAAGTTGTCCTATTTTGTATTTGGAGAGAAAAAAATTTACAAAGAAACCTCATCTCTGGAGGATAAATCTTTTATTAGAACTTATATAAAATGCTTAAATTAAAATAAAAGATAACATTATCAAAAAATTTGTCTAAACATGCAAGGATATCAATAATTATACAATAATAGTTTATAATTTAGTTTCTGCTACACTTGATGTCTATGCTTTAATATTTTGATATGATTAGTTTAATAAATACATAGAGACAATTTTTCAGATCAGAACTTTCACTTTGCACTAAAAGTGAAAGAATTACAATAAAGTGCTTCTTGTATTTTTTTAGATTTATTTTACTAGAATAACATTAACTATCCTTTTCTAAATATATTACAGAAACATTTAACTTGTTTTACTAAATATTATGTAAAAAGCTAAAATTAGAACAAACATATTTCAAAATGCAACAGTCGATAATATTATAAAACAAGCTTATGTTATTATAACCCACAATTGTATATTTAAAGACACCTATTGCAAAACACAATAATTCTCCTATATTCTAACAGTATTAACCTTTTTGTATGACAATACTATTTTTTTCTAACAACATTTTCAAGATATATATCAAAATAATGAAAAAAGTAACCCAAAACTAATAACTGTAGAAAAAGTAATAAAGTAACCCAAAGACTAATTAAAGAAAAAAATTACCAGAAATATACTATCTTGCTCCTTAAATGAAAACATAGATTTATAATATCTACCAACTAGTTACAGCATAGCACACCTTCCACACCTGAATTACATAATAACTGTAGACTTCCATTCACCAATAGTAATGGCTCTGTATTTGTTTGTGGTCATGGTTCCATTTGGACTGTTATTATAAAAAATGCATTGAAATTTTATAAGAAGAAAATTTTAAAAATGTCAAAAAGTTTTTAGAATGGATTGAAAAAGGAGCTAATACACTTACTAAAAAGAACATTGATAACAATAATGACAAAGATGAAGCAGAAAACATAGAAGAGAATTCTGAGAAAGTAGAGGCAATAGATATTTTATATAAGCTGGCAGTAGGATTCCTTAAACTCAAATCAAATCAAATATTTAGCATATTTGAATTTGATCAGATCAAATAATCCTTGATTTGAATTTGATTTGAATTAAAAATTTTGTATTTGAATTTGATTTGATTTGAAATTTTTTAAAACTTTACTTATAAATTTTTTAAATCAAATCAAATATTTCAAACATTTGATCAAATCAAATATTTATCAATTTAAATTTAATTTGATTTGAAAATTTTGTATTTGAATTTGATTTGAAATCTAATATTTGATCAAATCAAATCAAATTAAATTGCAGAACCCTAGCTGGTAGCACAAATTGAACAAATAAAATACTAGTAAATATGTAGAATAAACAAATATATTTGAACCAGCAATAACCCCCTTTTTTTTCTTTTCTGAAATCGTACCAAAATGTTAAAAAATAAATTAAGTATAACTTCATAAACCTTTCTTGTTATAAAAACTCTCTATATTAAGTTGCATAAATCGTTAGATCGGTAAGATAGATTTATTCAATTTACTTATTTAACAACCGAAGTAAAGTTTCAAAGAAAATGGCCGATTTTTTTTTTTGTGATCATATTATATGTCTCCTATCTTATGATTTCAATATATAAATTTTCGTGTAACGCGCGCTCTCAATGGATAAGCATCCATTAACTCCATTGAGATTCTCTATTGTGTTCTTTAACTTTGCCGCCCTCTTTAATTTTTAATAAAAATTTTTACAAAATCCTCAATATGGAAAATATATTTATAGACGCCGATGGCGGCATATTTATTATGTAACAATCTATATGAACTAATAAAGGAATTATAGATGGAAAAATCTAAATAGAATTATAGTTTAACTGGTTCTATAGAAGCACGCTACCGGGTTACACCACGCTAACCCTAATTTACTTGCAATCTAGTACCACAGGCTTAAGTTTACAAATTATTAGTAATGTCATGATAAGACCAGTGTTGTGTAGTGTCACAAAAATGTATCATCGTTAGGACATTTTAATGGCATATTTACTGTAAAAATGCAAGATTTTGTACGTACAATATTGTATTAAATAGTCTGAGATTGTGTCTAAATACACGAACTTTTACCATTTATCAAAAGAAATGAAGTGATTTCCAAATTTGTTACATAAAGGTTTTTGCTTCAATTATTATTTTTAAATTTGCCTTTAATAATTCAATTACTAATTTTCCAAAAGTAGGCCGCCATTCAAATTACTATTTTCCAAAATTAGGTCGTCGTTTAGCATGATAGTGATGTTTAGATAAACAATCATGAACCAGATCCATATTACGTTAAATTCCGTTTCCACTCACAGCATTTATAGTATTGATTGTCAAAATCGTACGTTTCGATTAGGAAAGTATTAATTTTTAGGTTTCGCAAATCATTTTTGATTTAGTGCCAGAATTGTGTATATTCCGGCATGAACAATATTAATAGGTTTTTGACCATACTCTAAATTTATTTAATACAACAACCGTATGAAAATCATATAAAGAGTCCAACTGGCGCTCTTGTAAAGATTCAAAAAAAAAAAAAAAAAAAAAAAAAAAAAAAAAAATCGTACAGTATCATTGATTTTTACGGCATATTTACTTTATGATATTTCATTATGAGCATTGAGATTGAAACCACGTTTTCTTTAAATCAAGTTCAGACAATATTGGGATTTATGCTTAACATTATTGGCATAGCATGGTTCTTCTTATTGAGTAATCTTGTGAAAGCTCGGACATTAAATTTATTTCTTAAAGAACATAAAGTGCCGGTCATGGTGACTATAGTACCGTCCAATGTTATGGATGTTTATAAAATGTTGTCACTGCATAGAAAATGGACAATACCAGTAGCATTTATTAACATAATGGTTATATTTGGTCTGATACTTACAATTTTTGACGGTCTCATTGTTATAAATTCTATAAGTGAAATTGAAACATGTAAAACAGTCACTGTGACGACACAGGCACAAATAACGAAAAACCTTCATAGAGCAGCATACAATTCTTACGCCGAATTTAGCGAAATGATGCAGAAAAGAAAAAAGAGTGGTGTACCAGATGACACATTAATAGGCAAATTCCTATAGACTCTCACTGGAAATTCAATGCTCGTCTTGACGTCGATCCTTACCCCTGGAGAAGCGAGTGTACACTCTATAACGCTGGCTTTACAAACGTAAATATGAACACTTCAGTTCTATATTCAAACCCTACTTTAATAAATGCATTTCCAGAAGTACATGCAGAGTATAAATTTCAGAATAGTCCTAATGGATATAACTACACAAGAGGTAATTATATACAAACTTTATATTATAATAGAACTAATTCTACTGAAAGGTTTCAGGCAAATGGAGCAATAATTTTAGTGATCGAAGAGTTTACACGAGGAAACGATACTGAAGTAATTGGATTTGAATATATAAACAGACTATGGACACTTAGGATACCTGAAACATTTAGATTCCCTTATAACCCAGATCAAAATGATACTGAATTTGAAATTGTATCGACACCCATGGCTGTTAAGGCGTATACATGTAAAGTTGTTCGTGTTAAAGAGGGTGAAAACGGAAGTTATAATTTCTTGCTTCGTTATATAAATGCAGATGTAGATATATCTGGTGTTATAATTGGAAGAGATTGGAACCTTGCTGTTATAAATGGACATGACACCTCGATATATGAGTATAGCCCAGCTCACTGGACATCATATCTTGCTGTAAAAGATACACAGACAGCATCGATTGAAAATGTGCCTTTACAAATAAGTACATCATGTATTTCAGTACATTCTACATATATTATATTAATGGTTGCATACATAATTATGTTTATTATTGGATGGTTATTTCGACAAAAAATTCGTGAGAAGAAATTTATGGCGCCAGACATCGTTGTTGAATGGGCAAGCTTTGCCTATAAAATAAATAATTTCAGAAATTTATCTAATTACAAAATAAAGAGAGGAATTAGAGATGATGGTATAATTGTGCCGGAAATCATTACCGTCAATAACGAGTCAAGTGAAGATAATTTTGATAATGAAAAACCTGAATTTATTGCATAGTCAACACAAAAGTTACGCACATATAACGTTTTATTCAATGATATATCAGTGTTAGCTCTTTAGATATTTATTCCTCAATGAGGTTTTTATATTTGCTTTTTTTTCATTTAATTTTTATACTTACATGTATTATATAGTTAAAATTTTAATAGTTCAATCTATAGTCTGTAATTATCATTTATTTAATTAATATAACTTCAAAATGATGGCACTTATTATGCTAATATGGTATAATATCTAATTAAATAAAATAAGTACATTACATAGTTTTTAAATAAATCCTTTTAATTAGAAGCTCTGCCCAAAAAATGAATGTAATTACAAATAGGGACCAAAAGTGAAAATAATTACGCATAATGATAAGGCCCCGAGTTTTAAAAAATTTTACAATTAAGCGCCAAAATAACTTTGCGTTATGACGGTAAAGGTTATCACTGTACTTAAGTACTATACATTTTATACTAAATGCTTTAGCTCAATAAAACTTTAACAAAAACACAGTTAAACTAGGTCAAGCACGATATTTATCAATTTTTCAATGTTTATTCGGTTCTGAGCTAATAAGTCTACTTTATATCAAAATTAGTTATAAAGCATGTTTCATATTTTGTGAAGGTTACTATGCGTTAATTGATGATTTTTACAAAAACTCATTTGTATTCGTAGATGCATGCAAGACGCTAAGAGAATAAATAAAATATTGATAAAAAAGTAATACTTTAACTGTCCAAAAAAAAAAAACATTGTATATATTTATATAAATTTAAATGTTAAAAACTTGCAGCTACCGTAAAGTGCCGTATACAAGACCCGGATATGTTACATTCCGCCAAATTTAAACTATATAGTAGACCCCGGGTCTAGTACGCGCTGTGAGATTATATCGTGAAATGAAAAAATTTAAAGTGCATACACACTTTGTATTACAATAGGCATTCTAAACGATTTTAAAAAAACCGTATTTGATTAATATAGATTTTGTGGTTCGCGTCCGGATCTAATTCATGGTGATCTACTATTTGGGGGATCTTGTATACGGCACTTTACCTACGATAAAATTTGGGCCTTTGGTTGTAAAATTTTCTAAAATTTGGGGCCCTTGTTCGTAATTAATGTCGCAGATCATAATTTAAAATGAAATCTACATTTTCTACTTAACCTGCTAGTCTTCTAAAACCCTCTAATACTTGTTTATTATAATTTTTTTTTAAAACTAACCCTAACCCTAAAAAATGCTCCCCAAAAAAATTTAGTTTTCGAGATTTTATACTATAATTTCATTTTAATCTCGATTTCATTATAATCTGCCACAATTAATATTACTTTGGGTCCTTATTTGTAATTATTTTCATTTTTCGGGCCCTTATATGTATATTATTTCGAAAATAAGTGGGAATTAAAGGATCCTTTTTCAGTTTTAAAAAAATAGAATTTGTACATCATTTATCTGAAACCGGACGCTGAAACATTAATTCTGAAACACCTATTGTATTTGATATTTTGTGTGTTAATAACTTTTAAATATATTGTATTTTCAAATTTCGTTTTTTGGTTATCTTATCAGAATCCAAATAATTGCTTTTTAATTTCATCGACACCTTCGTATGTATATTTATAAGCTTTGTCGCGTTTTTTTGTTAACTGTCCAGTTCTGATCTATTTCTGTTTTAACCAAAGAGCCACCTGTGAAAAAAACTACTCTTCTTTATTTTCCTTTTAATTTTTCTTATATTTTTGTATTAGAACCTTTTCTAATACTATATTCAAGTTTTGCTTCTTTATAATTTCTATATTTGTTCATGTGCATAGTTTTTGACAGGTCTTTTCATTGCGCATGATAGTTAATTAAAATTGTCTTTGGTATTACGTATCACCTGATCTCACTCCATTAAATCACGCTATCAGAATTGTTGACTACACAAATTCATTACATTCTAGTATATCTTTTAGATCCATGGATTTATTATATTTTATCATTTATATATTCTCTATTATATCAAAGTTTATCCTATTACCGTTTCTTGTACAAATTTGCATTGAAATTTTATTTTTAAATCAATATTCTAAGTATTAATTTTAGCTTATACTTACTAAGTAAAAAATATATGTTGAGATATATTTTATAATTTTGTTAAAAAATTTAAGAGTAATTATGAATTTTTTATTATAAATTTTTTATTTAAATTTCAAAATTTTATATGTTCTCGTCTATAATTTTTTTTTTTACTTCTAATACAAGTCTTAATTTTTACAAGTAAATCACAAATTTACTATAATGAATGTTTTAATCCTATATTTAACTATAATTTCGATTAAAGAACTGTAGTTCTAAAATTAATAGTTAAAAAGTTTATTAAAAAATTATAAATTATTTATTTATAGTATAATTCAGAGCAAATTTTTCTCTGAATTTCAACCGGTTTAAGGGATAATTACAGTATATATGTAGTATTATTATTAATATTGAAACATATCAATTAATGAAGTTTACTCTTATCACTACTTTTATCTTCATATAAATATATTTGTGGCCTCTTTCGTAACCATAATCACCATAAATACTTTTATTGTGAAATCATGCAAGTTCCTAGTATTTAATATTTAAATGAAGCATCCAAATATTATTTTTTATAAGTTACTCAAGAATAGGTGCATTTGATGTCACTTTCCTTCTAATATTTGTCTCCTTCATTAGCTGTACTGCAAAGAATTTTCACATTTACAATTGCTATATTAATAAACAAGATTTTTCGTGTCACATTTATTTTTTCATTTCAGCGAATGATACTCTATTTATCCAAAACAGTTCTAATCATAATCATATCTACACCTAGTGTTATAAAATTGTAACTAATAACGATCGGAGAAACCATTTTAAAGAAAATCCTGCCAGATATTCATCTGTGTAAATACTCGCTTACTTTTAATTTGTAAAGAATTATTTAATTTAATATTTTTGCTTATATAGGTTAATTCTATAAGCATGGTTATTTTGAGTGTCAATAAAACAAAGTAAATAATTTTTTAAACTTTAAATTAAAATATCTTATCAACTG
Source organism: Gigaspora rosea (assembly GCA_003550325.1). Taxonomy (NCBI): domain Eukaryota; kingdom Fungi; phylum Glomeromycota; class Glomeromycetes; order Diversisporales; family Gigasporaceae; genus Gigaspora; species Gigaspora rosea. The sequence continues at coordinate 4,319 of QKWP01000022.1, read as the reverse complement.
TTAACCAAACTTTAATAACTTTTTTTTATTTTAATTCTATAAATACTAGAAAAAAATAAAAAATTTTATCAAGTTTGTTTTAATATAAAGTTAAAAAATTTACTTAGAAACAATTTGTTTGGTTTCTATTGACACCCTCATTTATTAATTGAAATATGTAAATTTACAAAATTGATTAAGATGTAATTTTTTCAGCTATTCCAATTCCGGTGGCGAAGTCACGCTAGTATGGTAATAACACGGGGTATGATCTTATAATTCAGGAAGGGACAAACGACAATTATGGTGGGACAGTTTAATATTTTAAAGGGATCAAAGAAGATCAGATCATTATGGCGCAGGGGTAGTAAGAAAAATTTAAAGAAATAAGTTTTCAGGGGTAATACCGGTATTATATATTATTAAAGTTAGGGATTAGTTTTTAAAAATGGGTACTATGCATCTAATACCATATAATATAGTCACCAATACCTTTACTTGTTAATGGTAGCCGCTCATTTCAGTCCGATACAGGGTTTAAAATTGGTATGCACAAGATGCACATGTGCAAGTGTTTTTTTTTGATGTGCATAAATTTTGTAAAAAAATTTATGTACATTTGCAAGTAAGCTTTTAAGAAAAATTCTGAATATAAAATTATGGAAGTTATATTTCTGCAAGTAGAAAAATAAAAATTTACTTGCATACTATGCAAACTAAAAAAAGATTTTTTTATTTATTTATTTTTTTTTCTTTGCAATTGTACAAATATCTTTCATTTTGAATTTTAAAACATTCACAAAAGATCTAAAAATTAATAATAAAATCGATAATCGGTAAGAAGCTATATTGCTAGTTAATACTTCCATAAAATATATAAAGCCTGCCCTTTAACAATCGATATGATAATTAGTCAATAAATAAATAAATATCCTATATACAGTAACGACAATATAATCACAATCAAAAGCAAAAATGAAATATCTAAATTTCATAATTATAATACTCGCAAGCATTAACCATATTCTTGCTGACGAATGTAACGGTTGGAGAATTACTTCTCCAATAGCAGAAGGATTAGTTTGGACCGCAGGTCAATACTATGATGTATCCTGGGAACCTGGCAATTCTCAAGTAGAAACAGTCGATATCGTTGATCTTTATACGGATAATAATGAACTTACTGCCACTCAATGGAATGGCCCTATTTCTGTCAAAACTTTGACAACAGGAAACTTTCAACTTCAAGTTTCTTCCACTGGAATTTATTATTTAAATGTTACTGCAACCACTTCAAGTGGCGGAAAATGCTCGTTAAATTCAGTCAGTTTTACTATCATAACAGAATCCCCAGGACCCTCAAGTAGTGATACCTCCATGTCTCCTGCTCCCACCTCATCCTCTGTTCCTACCTCATCTCCAACTCCCGAAGATCCATGAACTATCCCTCCACAGTATGCTTGTAGTGGTAATACTTTCCTGCAATGCGACGGTGAAACATGTATTATTCTCAATTCCTTATAAAGAGATTCCATCATATGCTTCTGATTGTCACTCTCTTAATTTTAATACTTTATTTACTAATCTAATAAAACATTGTACCTTTTAAAATTAAATTAACATTTCTCAAATACTTATCGTTTTCAACCTTATTAATTAGGCTTAGAGTGCTCTCAAGCGTCAACCTTGATATGATTAGTGATCATAATAATGCTCAACCATAATTATATTTACATAAACTTTTGATAAAATCGGATATATAATCTATGATGTTATTAAAATGTTCTTATGTGTCATCTTTGATGTGATTAGTTAATGATTGTAATAGTGCTCAATTATTATAATTAAACATTTAAATCGATATTTGAGTGATCTAATCCTTCATGGTTCTTCTATTAAATGTCATAAACCCAAAAAAAAAAACAAAAGAACCATCCAACAAGAAATAACAGATATTACTAGCCTTCAAAAAATTTTAGAGAAGCATCAACTTCAGCGGTTCACGTTAATCTACTAGTTTTAGACCTTCGATGATGTTGGTTTATCGTACACGTATCTAATTAGTATGATTTAATTGCAATCAATTATTCGGCACCGCTGCTCAGAAGTGGCTATTTGATAACAGAAGGGGCAATACCCGTTTATGTTCTTCATAGTAATAACTACGAATATGAAAGATAAAATAATTATAAAATTATACAAAACTTAGCTTAATGTATTTTAATAAAATATAAGATAGCTGGACGGCGTGCGATGACGCGCAGGACCAGTACGATCACGTGCGCCAGGTAAGGGAAAATTTGTCATCGAGCTTTCGATTATATTTTTTACTGGACTTAATCTATTTGATTTTCTTGTCCGATACAAAATATAATTGGAAGCCCGATGATCGTTAAAATGAACAAAGATTTAAATGATTACGCAATCATACATATATTTTCTTGAAACACAATCATTAAAGTGAACAAATTAAACTTCATACTTATTACATTTTTTGAAACGCAAACGTTAAAGTGAACAGAATTAAACTTTATACTCACACTGGTAATTTACATTCTCTTGAAACATAATCGTTAAAGTGAACCGAATAAAGCTTCATACTCATCTTCCTTGCACTGTCATTGCAGCTACAATCATCAAATAAGAGGCCCTTGTATTGCCTGAATGGTCATGGACCCCGTCTGTACCTACAAATTACTAAACAAGCAATAATATATTGTACTCTAGAAAAAGGATAACTTTTAGTAATTCGATTTCAACAATCACGCGAAATTACAACATTAACCAGAAAATACCCGTATCTAAGGTTGAGGCAACAAATCGAATATGTAATTCCATAAAGTTTTCCAACCTTGCATTTGATAAACTCTCCAAATTACTGCGGCTCTTGATGATTGTTCATCATGAAGAAATCTGTCATACCAGCAATCACTTTAATTTCATCAACATTCATTTCACTGACAGGCTTGTTTTACAGACGGTTAATTTACAGATGAATTCATTTCAAATTAGTCAACAGCTCATATAACTTGATTCTACATTTAATCTTAATGATAATGATTAAATTACTTTGCAAATGAGCCATCAGTAAAACATATTGTTTACAAAATGAACTTGTCTGTAAATCAATCATCTATAAAATAGACTTATTATAAAACAAGTGTTAGTGAAATGTGATGCCTTTGAGGTGATTGTAGATAAGTTGACCAAAGCAGGATGAAACTAGTTACTAAGCAAAAGATGAACCCAAGCTAAAAAAAAAAAAATAATAAAGATCTAATAAACAATGAAGCCACAATAAAAAGCAAACTTCCAAAAAATATGAATTTAAAAAATTTGATAATCTATAGAACTAGTATTGCATTATTTTTGAAATTAATAATCTTTAATGTTATAATGATAAATTCAAAATTAGTAATGCTTCAATATTACATATTGATCATTAACAATGATACCATGTTATAACATTAGTCAAGAAATTACCAATATAACAATCATATGAATGTTCAAAAATGGCACAATAGTAATAGTCACTACTGTATCATAATAATTATTTGTTAAGAATTTCAGATAATAAAGAATATTATAATTAATGATCAACATTTGAAAAATTCTTACTTTAAAGGTAGAGGGTATGTAGATCATTTCTATTAGTAAACGAATGACAAAAAATATTTTTAATGCGAATTTAAAAGTTGCTACATATAAAATTAATTTTTTACTATATAAATTGATTTATTTGTACTAAGTAAAGTTGTCCATAATAAAAAATTACACATATCCTAAAATTTTATTAATTTTGAATGGAATTTGATAAAGTTTTTATAGTATCAACTTTTGTGGGGGCGGGGTCTATTCTGCGGGGGCAATCACAAATTGGCCAATCAAATCACGTGTAAACAATAAGTAAAATAGGGTCGCGAAGATAAAAACAACTACCGTAAACTGCCGTATAGACGACCCGGGTCTGTTACATTTTACCCATTTTAAAACCTATTAATAGACCCCCGGGTCTCTTGTATGGGTACGGGTCTGATAACTGGAAAATTTATATATGGAAATTTATATAAAGGTTTAGTATATATATTGCATATCTAACGTGTAAATATAACCTTTTAATGGTAGAATTAATTTTACAAACGGCACATGCTATATTTTTTGCCGTAATTGTGTTGAGCCGTAAAGCCTTTAAATACTGTATATGTAACGACTATGAAAAATACCGTTTTGTGAAACAGTTTATCTGTCATACAGACCTACGTAACAGTATGTATAATAATGGTTCACGTGATATTTCTCTCAAGTCTTTATAAACACGATTCTAATTGAAGAATTTGTCA
>QKWP01000021.1:774277-785807 GCA_003550325.1 Gigaspora rosea | reverse complement strand
TAGGGTGATTCAAACCTAATGCTAAGGGTTTCTTATTTCAAATTAAATTAGTGATTAATTATTTTTGAAATCAGTGCTTCGTAAACATTATTTATTTTATTTTGTAAGCTTATTTATATATTAAGGATGCTTATTTCATCTCCGAATAACACCTATTTCATTATCTGATTTCAAAATTTCAAACCAGAAATAGGACTTTTTAAACCCCTACTTGTTTTTGAAATAAGTTAACTTTGAATCACCCTATTAGATGATTTTTATGATTACTTATGGTGTAAAAGGTGTGAATTCTAAAAACATAATACCAATTACTAAGTTTGTATAAAAAAAAAAAAGTGTCATGCTTGGTGAGTTGAGGCGTGGTCGGATGTTTTTGCCGGTGATTATCAGATCAGCTGATAATTCGGGTAAGATTGCACCGAGACTCATGTTTGATCGACGCTAATATAATCCTTAATTGTCAATCGGCTTCTTATCTCCGGTTTCATATTTTTCATATCTTATCTGTATGTTCTTCCGAATTTTACTATATTCGGTTGGTATATTATACTTTATTTCTGCTAGTGTCAGATTACAATTTAGCTTTTCCGATACTTTATATCTATCTTGGTAATTGAATATTTGTATTTTCTTCCATAATAATCATTAAGGTACTTATTAATTTTGGTAAGTCTTCCACGTAATCTATTGATTTCAAGAGATACGCCTTGCTTGTATTTTTCTAATGCAACTATGTCTTTAGTTGTTAGTTTCTCAATCTTCTTTTTAAAGTTGTTAAATTCTGATTCCGTCATTGGTGGTATATCAGATTCTTCTTTTTTGTCAAGTGATTCAATTTCACAATTGAAGTATTTTTCAATTTCTTGAAATATAAATCCTTGGTTCTTTTGTATCATTGGTTTGAGGTTCATAAATACGATTGCTTCAAAGGTATGCCAGTACCATTCTGATGATTTATCAGGTTCTGTTATAAGAAGTTCTTGTATCCAATCCCATGGATATATAAATATTGATAAAGTGATGTAGTATATTGCTTCTTGAACTTCACTTCATCTTCATGCGGTCCATTCTAATTGTGAAGGTACAGTTTCAGTCCATATGTTTTGCAATTTAGCTTCTTTAAATATACAGTATTCCTAATTCTTCATGTGTTTCTCATATGAATGCATCTATTTCTTTTTCAAGAGTTTCAATTCTGTATTTATCAGTGTATACAGCTACCTTTCCTCTGGTTTGTTGCATTATTCCATAATAGGGTTTCTGGGGTGTATTCTTTGCAATAATATAATTTCTACTTGTACATTTCATCTACAATTTAAGCAGTATGTCATTCCAAAAGATTCAGTAATTCCTTTTTTTCATAAATTTGTTGGTTGTCTTTTGGGCATTGTAGCATTTCTTTGTAAAGTTTCTATTTCTTTTCTTTTCTGGCTTTTCATATTTTATATACAGTCAACCCTCCATAAATGCAACCTCCATAACTGCAATACCTCTCTAAATGCACGTTTTTTTCTATTCCGTAAAATGTTATTAGTTCTAAATGCATTTTCTATATTCTGTAAATGCATTTTTTTTTGAATAATATTTTATATCACACTAACCTCCCTAAATGCACGTGGCCAATCAAATTTTAGTATTTAAGATAGGTTATACAGTTTTGGTAGAAGTTACACAAACTTGATGATCTAATTTTTAAAAGCTGCAATTTAATTGGCTCTCTCTAAATGCAAACCTCCCTAAATGCACGTTATAGGCTTGTCCCTACGAGTTGCATTTATGGAGAGTTGACTGTAGTCCTTTCCACACTCCTGTTTTGTATTGTTTTTTATAATATTTCTCAAAGTAAGGTCTGTTTCTTTTTTACTTGCAATACACTTCATATATCTTTGGCCTTGTTGGCTTATCCTCTATATGTTTCTTGTATTCTCTGCAGTATTAGCACATATATTTTTCTTTGTTGTAATTGGGGTTTTGTTGTATAAATTTCTTAGTTCATTTATTTTTCTTTATAGTTCTTCTTTTGTTATACAACTTTCTTTTTTCTTTTATTATATCAGAATTAATATATGCTTTGCACTTGCTGCAGGTTTTATATTGCTTTTTAGTCTTTTTACTTATTTCAAAATTGTCTGTTTCTTTATGCTTTTTGCAGTTTGCATAGAGTAGCATTTAGAATATTATAGTTTGTATGTTTTCTTTGATATAGGTGTATTTGTGCCAAATATCTATTTAGGACCATGTTATTAATCACCTGATTATTTTTTATTGAGGCCCACCCCTCTCTCTTTCTTATTATATATATAGTCAGGTTCTTATATATAATTTCAACTTTTTTTTACCCCTTCTCCCCTAAAAAATCTCCTGATTTTTGTCACTCCATTATCAAAAGGTGTATTTTAGTTCTCTTAGAACTTGTGTAACTTCTAGTACAAAAAAAAGTGCTTTGAAAAAATGCATTGAACATATATTATCAAAAGGCAACAAAATTTTAGCTTTTGGGTTTGATTGTTCATGGTCTCATATACAAAATGCAAAATAAGCTAGTGGTAAGCTAATATATCAAAAAATACTACCTGATATGCTATTTTATTTATAATTATTAATTTGATCTTTAGCTAATTCAAATTATTTTTATTAGATTATTCCCACAAGCTAATTATTGCATTTTATACTGTTGAAAATACCAAATTTGCAAAAGATAGTAAATTAGAGCTTACTAATATAATCTATCAAGGCAATTTTTGATAAATATTCAAGACAAATAGAATATGCTATTATAATTGAGGTATTAAATCAAATTAGCCCATTATTAGAAGAAGCTAGTTTGCATTTAGAAATATGTATTGATGATGATTAGAACTCAAATAAAACTCTTGCAAATGTATCTAATGTTTTTAATATTTATGCCGATCTAAAACATTTAACAAAAAATATTAGAAATTTTTTACAAAGTAAGTATAAAATATTTTATTAAAAAATTATATTTATTAATTTATATATTTTTTAATTTTTTTTTAGATAAAAAAAATTGTTTATTAATTTATATATTTTTTAATTTTTTTTTAGATAAAAAAAATTGTTTATTAATTTATATATTTTTTAATTTTTTTTTAGATAAAAAATATACTAGATTACATGCTTTTAAAAACCATATAATGCATTGGTTTCATAGATGTATTTATTTAGCAGTTTTACAAAAAGTATACCAGATACTTTTATACTATCTAAAGAGAAAACACAAAATATGCAGTAGAAGGGTCTTATTCATTATTTACAAAATAATCAATTATTTTGTTGGTTATATATTTGCTAAACAAAAGATAATCCTGAAATTATTTTGCAAGAACATACTTTTTGTCATTTATTTAATGATCAAATTAATGAATTTCAAAAACTTCTTAAAGAAAGTTTTTATTTACCTTTTGGCCATGAAATTGTTACATTAAATCGAACATCCCAAAATGAAGCATTTAATCTTGTAAAGCTAGTATATCTAGACAAAAAAATTGATTACTGGCAATTATATTTTGCATATTATGCAATAGCTATATTGCATTACAATGAAGGATATACTTATTTGTTATCAGAACTTAGTGAAATTTATAGTAGAAAGCCTTTTGAAACTAAAGATTTATAATATTAATACAATAGAAAAAGAGCATTCTAAAAAACAAAGATGGAATGTAAATAAAATACAACAATGTAACCAAATATAGGCTAATAATTTTGCTAATAAATGTAAAGAATTGGGTAGTTTTAATTTTAATTAGATAACTATTATTATTATAAAATAATAATCTTAAAAGTTTAACTATTTAATTGCTTACTATTATAATTTAATAATATAGAAATTTGTTTCTTATAAATTTAAAGTACAGAACCAGATTCATTCTAATGAGTTTTATCCATCTTTTGCTTCATTAATGATTGGCTTTAATATTACTATAGGATGTATTGGTTGTCATACTTTACTAAAATATACAAAAGGTCTGTATACATTATATTATATATACTAAGTAATTGGTTGAAAAACAGAATAAGAAATAAAAGATGATATATATCAATCTATGAATTTAATACAACAAATTGAAGTTATTACAAAAAAAATATTTAAATATACTGATTTGAGATCTGGACAATTAGAAGCTATAGAGAGTTATATAAAAAACAAAAAAGATACACTTGTTATTTAAAGACTAGAAGTAGAAAATCTTTTTTGTTATACAGCCTCTACAATTTCTTTGATAGTTTTACAATCTTTAAAAGGTATAGTGTAATACAATATAAATATAAATAGCAAATTATTTGTTGTACATACAAAAATTAGCAGTTTATATAAACAAGTTATAATAATTTTAAAAATTAAATTAAATTGTCAAAAACAATATAAAAATTGATTTTAATCTTTTGTAAATATAAACAAAAATATTTTAATATATTTTTCAATTTTTTAATACTATAAAATTTTGTGAAGAGTTGTTAATTTTTACAAAGAAATCTACATAAATAATTAACTCTGATTGGTTAGAATCTATGTAAATCATATGATCATTATATGATTTGCATAATTTGTACTTAAAAATGATCTACATTACACTCTACCCTTAACTCAAAACCAAATAGTTTGTGTAAAAATTATTATATAAATTATTATATAAAAAATTAAAATAAGTATATATCTAATAGACTGTATTTTTAGAACTATTTTTGTTCAGTTAGAAGTTCCATGTAGTGGCTTGCTAACATTATCATCAAAAAGAACAATTAAATATGAATCAAAACTTTTTGATAAAATAGTTCTTGAATTTACTCATTTGCTTTTTGTTACTCTAGAAAAATTATTGTTTAATAAATAAGTGTGGAGATTATACAATTATTTGTATAATATTAGAAAGCTACAGTTTGTAATTAATAAAGCACATTGTATTTTTGACTTTTGTTATTTTAGGTAAAAAATATACAAATACTATATAATATTAGTTTATAAAAAATTACAAAAATAAAATTAATATATAGAGAAGATGGAAAAAATTAGAAATACTTAAGCAATATTTTTTGATCTTGAATTATAGCTTTAACTGCAACTTTATTACATGCTAATATAAAAGTACTTTAAATTAATTTGAATTTTGATATAACCAACTTTGCAACTATAAGAGGATCTAATTTGTTTCACAAAGAATTATATTTTTAGTACAAAGCTAAATAGATACCAACTTAGCTTGATAGTAAATTTAGAAAAATATGGAAAAGTCTAGTCATACAGTAATTTATTGCACATGAATTAGTAACTGTTTAGATGTTTTTAATATACTAAGTAAAAATTAGAAGAATTATTATTAAATATATATAATGGACTATTAACAGAAAGTAATAAGAATAATACAATAAAAAATGGAATAAAGGCCAAATACATTTAATAAGGGGTGTGCCATTTATCACATGATTTATACCATGGATACATGGGTCAGGTAGTGATCACGTCTATATATAATATATATAATATATATATTAAATTATATATGGTATATTATATATATGATATATGTATTATTTAATATTAAGTAACTTTTTTCTACTGGTCCATTTTGGATGATTTTATTACCAAAATGTTCATCTCAATGAGACGATTCTAACAAGCTCAAAATCATTAAAATCCAATTACAAGATCACAAGATCATTAAGGTTTTGCATTATTAGTTATATAAATTTTAATATATATAAATAATAATGCAAAACCTTAGCACTGTAATTAGATTTTAATGATTTTGGGCTTCTTAGAATCGTCTCATTGAGACGAACATTTTGGTAGTAAAATTATCCAAAACAGACCAGTAGATCAAGAGTTATTTAATATTATATATATTTATATAATATATTATAAATATTAGTCATTATATTAACCAATCAGAATTGAGATTAGGGTGATCACACCATACATGGATGGGGCAGCTATTAAGTAAAAAATATTACATGATAAATGGCACACCCCTAATTGCAATACTAGATTTTGGTTTGGGTATAGATATGCCTGATATCTATCTAGTTATACTATAATTTTTCAAAATATAAGTAAATGCATATATTATTTTAATAAATATAAATTTATTAAAAACAATAACTAATATTTTTATAAATAGCTATTCATATTCAGACTTTTGGATAGGTGGGCAAGATCAACAAAAAGTCAAATATGTTATTCTTAATTTTTAAAAGATATTTGTATAAATTACTTTATTATTGCTAAAAATAGAAAAAGATATTATTAATATAGTTATATGTTTAAATATTAGATAATTCTCTAATATACTTTTTATTATAGTACTAATGATAATAATAAAAATGATAAAAAAACTATAAATCAAACCACTTTTTAAAAGAATCATAAATAAATCAATACACTTTTTAAAAGAATCATAATACAAACTTTTTGAAGTAATATATTACTGCTTTACTACTTATGAATACCAATTTCAATTAATATCACATGTGGACAGAATATCCAAGTTCACAATCTTGTAATTCCTGTGATTATTGTTCTATGTATATAAAGAGCAAAGTTGAATTAAAAGATGTAAAAACAGAAATTTTAGATTTGTTAAAAGTTGTAGAAATATTATGCAAAAATAATGATAAACCAATTGTATATACATTTTTGTTTATTAAATAATACATAACTTAAAGGTAGAAGACTAAAATTGATGAAACTTACTAATTGACATAAACCAAAGCTTTTACATACAAAAGTTTAGCTAAATTAGCTTTGGCAGATCTGGTTTATTATAGTTTTGTTAACAAGACAATTTGAACAAAAGACCAGTACAGTTGCTTGACTTCTCTATAATTATACAAAGTATAATAGAAGATGCAAGTTCTCTTGTACAAAGAAAAAACTTTGTTATACTAGATAAAATCATAAAAATTTTTATAGATTTGTATTGTTCTAATAAAATTAATATTTACTTGAATAAATATTGATCACTATATTGATCACAAAATCTAATATAATTGTGATTTAAAAATAAAAAAACTTAATATTACATGTATTATAGTTATTTTTACAAAAACATTTTAAACTATAGTGCCATATTATAGAAGTTGAAATCAAACCTAATATAATCACATAATTGATTATGATATCCACTTGAGTGATCAGACACTTCCAATAGGTTTTTATAGGTAGAAGTTGGGTGGGTTACCTGGTCTGCACATTTGTAAGCTAGCTGGTTAATTAAAGAAGTATAAAAATTAATTATTTTATAAAGCATATTTAATGTCAAAAACTGAATAACTATCAAATAATAGTTTATAACAATATAGATTTTATTATTTAGTAATTTAAATGATAAATTAACAACAATGAATATAAAGAACAAAAGTTCTGATACTTTTAAATACAATAGAAATACCAATTTATACTGCTGAGTATTTTATATGAGGTATTATTTGAAGAGTGCATATTGGTCTAGCAAAAAATTTTTGTAATATTAAATAGTCATTGATTTGTATCCAGATCTTTTACAATACTACAAACAACCTTGAAATATACCTAGAACAAATCAATGTTAGTATTTGCATTGCATTTTTCAGTATATTTGATTGCATAAACAATTAATAAAGTACAATATACTATAACTCTCAAAAGCAAAATAACTATTAATCAAATAATTTAGTATCACTAAAATTTTTGCAAAGAATGTTTTAATGACTTTTTACACATTTGATATTGTAACTATTGTAATAGAAAGCTTGATATATTCATGCTACTAATTGTTGTATCAAATCACATGAACTTGATAGTAAATTATAAACTTGAGAGATCCTATATTTATTAGTTATTTATTATAGAAAAGTATATATTCCTTTTTTTAGAAATAATTATAGAGAGCAAATATTGATGAACTAAGAATAGGAGCATGCCTTTATTTAAGGTATAATTTATATTATTATTAGAGCACCTAGCTATACTTAGCATTTACACTATAAATTTGGTATATGCTAAATTTAGTATGTATATTAATTTAACTATATGCAAATTTTGAGCATTAAGCTACCAAAAACATGTAATAATGCCTATGATACAATTATGAAATATAGATAACAAGTTAAAGAATAATAATTATAGAAGTGATAAAATATAGGATAATATTTTCATTACAATATTATATAAGGACTAAGTCTGATAAGAAAAATTGTTCTAGCAAAAAAGGATCAACCTAGTTGATAAGCAGAGCTTTTTTATAATCAAACATAATTTTTCTATTAGCCCATATCACTAATACAGAAACAAACAAATACTTTCCAATAAAAAATTCTTTGCTATCTTTTTAAAAAGAATAACCTTTTGCTCAAAAGTAAAAAATAATGATTCTAGTTTAATACTTAGTCAAGTTAATGATTTTATTAGACAATTAATAAAAAATCCTTATAGCTAGCTAAAAAATTAACTAGTATAATTATATTCTCCCAGAAATCAAAATTGAAAAAGAATTTTTGTCAAAAAACATACTTATTTTTTCTCCAGATTATTGATCTATTTCATTTTGCAATATATTTATTTTTCAGAACAAAATTTTTACAAAATTCTGGTTATTTTCATAAAATTATAATAAATTCTAAATAAAAACAAATATAGATAAGATTCAGCTTCTAATTATAATAAAGTACAAAAAATTAAAACCTGAATTTTACCCAGAATTTATCAAAGTTATATAGAAATAACCAGGAATTTATATATATTTTGTTCTAAAAAATAAGCATTTTTTGGAACAATAGTGGAATAATAATCTGATAAATTTTTTATAGGCTTGATAGTATTCTGGTATGCTAATAATAGGTGTCTTTATAAGTACTGTACTGCACTGCTATTAGTACCTTCTTGTTTAATTCTTTAAAATAATACTCAGATATATAGTTAAATATATTACAAAAAAATTTTTTGCCAAATTGTATAAAACTCAGATATTAAAATTTAACAAATTTGTATAATACTTACTCTTGATCAAGTATCCTGCCATGTATAATCTGCTTCTTTTTTTTTTTATCAAATCCTGGGTACTAAAAGCATTGCACTACAGTATTTAAAAAAAGAATTTTAGTAATCTTATATGAAAACTTAATTACAAATATTTAGATTTTTTAGAAGAGTTACACTAAGAAGAATATATTCATGCTAGTTTTTATAAGTACTATTTTGCAAAACAAATACACTAATAAAAATCTACCCTTCTTATCTAGAAAGAAAATGAGCATATTTCAGGAAATATTTATAGTATTATATTCTATGTTGCTTTTGAATTTTTATCTGAAAAATTTCAGTTTATGCAAGCAAGAAATTTCTGAGTTTGGTATATATAAAGCAGAAATACAGTTTTAACCAGACAAAGGATTTTATATATATAGTTCTGTAAAAGCATATTAATTTTCAACTATTAATTTGCAGACAAGTTCATTTTATAGACAGTGTATTTTATTGATAGCTTATTTTACAAACAAAGTAATTTTAGTTATTGCTATTAGAATTAGAGCTAAAATTAATACAATTTGTAAGAAAAGCATGTTTGTGAAATAAGCTAGCAATAAATATACTGTCTTTAAAGTGAACTTGTCTAGAAAATAATTAGGTAAAATAAGCTTGTCAGTGAAACAAGTATTGGTATTAATATAAATATACTTTTTTTTGTTAACTTGATCGAAAGTATGACTATTGTTATGACTTATGACTTATGCAATGCCATAACTACTATCTCTAATATATTATAATACTTATTCAACTCTAATATTTGTCTTCTTACTAGCATTTATTATATATATTGTTAAAATGCTATTATAAGCCAAGATATTTTATATTACAATATTAGTATTTTTGATTCACATAAAAAATTTATAGAATGCTTTAAATTAATATCAGATATTCAATTTCTGTTTGGTTATACCAAAATAACTTACAATTAATTTTATATAAAATTGAAATTTATTACCCCCTATTCTTAATATTTTCAAATAATATCAAAAATTTTCTAATATAATTAAATTGTGTTTATATACAAAAAAATTTTTATTATTTAAAATATTCATTTTAAATAATTAAACAAATATATACATATATTAATTACTTATTTTTAAATATACAGTTTACTTCTGTTAATATCAACTTTATTAATATCAACCTTCTGTTAATATCAACTTTACTAACAAAATAAATTTCTATATATAAAATTTTCTACATATATCAACTTTATTAATCTTTCTCATTAATATTACATTAATATAAAATAATTTTTTTTTTATAATTAATATTCCTCTATAGATATCTCTAGCCAATTGAATTAAACAAAAAAATCTCATGAAATGACAGATTTTTTACTAATTAGATTGTAGTGCAAATTTTGTAGCAAATGTATATAGACTATGATGAAAACTAATAGTATGGGCTAATTAGTGAAATTGGTCCTTAGCTAGAAGAACCAATTTTTAATTTGAACTTCACACTTTCCCATTTCTAATTGGTTAAATATACTAAGCAATTTTTAATTATATCCAATAATTTTAACTATATCTTAAATAATTTTAAAGATATAGTAATGATGCAAAATTATGCATCAAACCTATCTGTTCTAGCTAAAACCTATTTGCTTGCTATTGGTTGAGCTCTGCTCAGACATATCTTTAACAGTCTGAAACCTACTAAGGTATTATTTTGATATCTTTGTATATACTAAGTATTGTCTTTATAACTTATAGTCTCATTTAATTTTAAATTATATAACATTGGGGTGTTTGGTCAACAATGTTTGACAAACTATATGCAGTACAATATAAAAATTAATTGTTAAGAATTTTTTTAAATTTTTTTTGTTTAACCAGTTAGCTTGATTACTAACAGGATGTGTATGGTGTCACTTTCATCGGCAAATTTTATATATAGATATATATCGATTATCAACACCCCTATCGATTACTATCGATAGTGATAGTAATCGATTAATATTAGGTTAATGCCCTATCAATTACTATCGATAGTGATAGTAATCGATATATATCTGGTTATATCGAATATGATATCAATTAATAATTATTATATTCACATAATCATGCTTTTTGAACATTTTACAGGTTTTTGCAAGTTTTTGCAATTTAATTATAAATTTTTTTTTATTTATTATTATTATATAATATTTTAATTTATTAAATATACAATAATCACAAGTTTTCACTATTTAATATAAAATTTTATTTTTTTATTATATATTATATTTTAAATATTACATATATTATATATTATTATAAAAAAAATGACAAAAAAAATAAATCCAAAAAAAACGGAACCAAAAAAAATTAAAAAAATGAAACCAAAAAAAATAAACTATTATATTCTTTATATTCGCTCATATTCACTTATATTCGTTTATATTTGCTTATATTTGCTACTTCTTGCAAAGTCCCAGAAAGTTAGGTCGTTTTCTTGCAAAGTTCCAAAGAAGTAAGGAATAAATAAAATAAAATAAAATTAAAAAAATAAGTAAAAAAA
>QKWP01000021.1:685878-773201 GCA_003550325.1 Gigaspora rosea | reverse complement strand
TTTTTTTTTTTTTTACCCGGTGATCTGGGATGAAATTTTGGTAACGTGGTCAAAACACTGCGTAATCATTAAAGATCTGTTAATTGTTATATATTGTTTTAAATAATTCTGATTATAATCGATTTGTAGATATATAACAATTTAATATAGAAAATAATAGATATCGATTTAGATATATATTGATTTTTAGCCAGTTAATCGATAGATATAATTATTTTTTAATCGATATAAACCGATTAACTGTTATATATCGATCAATATCTATATATAAAATTTCCTAATATTTATTAAATCATTAAATTATGGGCCTTTTTTAAAATTAGGTTCTCTATATGTTTGTAATATATATATATTATTACTTTTAACAGTAATTTATAATTCTATCATTCACAACTGGATTTAACTGATTAAGCTATTTACTACAAAGGCTTTAACCAGAACTGTTCAATTTTTCCAACTAGAATTAACTAAATAACTTATCTACTACTAGAGGTTTTTATCAAAACTAATTGAGTTCTTCTTATTAACCAGAATTTCACCAGAGGTATTCTTACACTGTGCACATATGTTTGCAGCTGTGTTCCAATTGCATCCATGCATAGTTTTCCTTTTCATAAACTCAAGTATGAGTAGTTTGACTTGAAATAGCAACCTTGCAATTAGGAACTTAGGAGTGCAACCACTTCACTATTGTCTGCAAAACTGAATTTTTTAAGTTTAATAATCAGAATAATGATCAAGATAGTATCTGGAATTATTTGTTACTTTTTAATAGTAAAGAGTAACTTGTATGTTTTTAGATTTCTAGAGTGAATATCTTGATTTTTTAATAATTTAGAATTCAATTCTTAAATATTTTTATAACAAAGTTATATCGAAACTTTTTTAAAATTTCAAGTTGACTTTTACAAAAATTCTATTTTAGAGTATAGCAATATACTATGGTTGGATTGTTGTTATTTCTCCAAATAGTTGTAACAAAAGGTATAAAGTTCAAACTCACTAGAGACAATTTTAAAAAAATTTATTTGCATTATGTAATCTGGCTCGAAGCCCAGATTATAGATCTGTAATCTGGCTTATATTAGAAGCTCTGGCACTATATTATGCACAGAATCAGGCACATAGATTCTGGGAGGTGTTGGTGCTATATTATATACAAAATCATAAGACAAGAAAAACTATACTAGGCAAGACTTGAGTGAAAAGGTAGCCAGACTTTTAACTATATTTGAACAGAAATCAGATAGAGACTGACTAGTAGCAAACTGAACAAAAGTACAAAAAGGGTTTATAGTGAACCTTAACAACTAGAAGAAAAGAATAAGTAATCTAGAAATATATACCAAGAAAAGGAAATTCCTAAGTTTACCAAAGCAAAATGATCCTTTTGGGTTCTCAGATTTGAAGTAAAAATGCAATTAGAAAAAAGAAAGCTTCTAGGATAAAAATACTAAAAGAAAAATTGGTGGTACCAGGGTCAGATGAACTTCACAAGGGCAAAAGTAGGTAATAGTAGCAGTTGCAGGTAACTCCTAACTGCAAGTTTAAGCATTAGTGAATGCATACGTTACCAAAGTGTAGATAATACCTATATGTTACAAGAAAATACTCTACCAAGTCTCCTGCTAAGAATAAATTAGTTCTAAGGGTACAATTAGTAATCAGAACACTGTTCTAGTAATACAAGATAGACTGACAGGAGGCAAGAATTAGAGAGTTTAAATAGGTAATACTAGTATATGAGTTGCAGGTATAGTAGCTAGTGTAGAACCTTTGGGTGGCTACTTAAATAGGCAACCAAAAGTTGCAAGTGAGGCTAGTTGTACTCTTGTCATTGTACAAATATCAAATGTCCTCTATGAAGTACACTAAGGTTCAAATATCTTGGATAAAAGCCAATTCCAAAGTGAGCATTTTGACTAAAAAAAAATCTGTTTCATATTGTAAACTATACTAAGAGACATATTTCATTAAGAAAAATAATTTAATACTAAAATACAAAATTTTTAACATAACTTTGCTATAAAATATTTAAGAATTAGTTTAGCTAAAATAATTGAAAAAAGTAAAGCTATTTATTCTAGATATCTAAAAATATACAAGGGAGATTGCAAACTAATATTGACAGAAATCCCAATCACAATAAAGAAATATATTGTTTAATTTGATACTATAGATAGTTAGAAGAATAGGTTAAAAATCTAGAAAATTATATATATAAATAATTTTTATATACAAAAATCTGATTAATACTATAGTATAGTTTGGCAAAATTTTTTTTTAAAAAAATCCTTTCTATTTCTTGTTGCTTCAAATATACTATATATAGTATACTATAAATACTAAATTTTTTATAATTTTTTTAATAATACATTAAAAGTTTTATTATTAGTTATATTATAAAAAATATTATTTTTACTATAAAGATTTGTAAGCTATTAGTTAAAACTTATTGCTATTTTAGTATTTTATAGGTTTATTAGTTTTTTAACCATAATTTAAAAAAAAAATATGAAATAAATTTTGGTTAAATTTATCAAAGTTGTTAAAAACAAACTTTTAATTCTAATTTATAAAATTTATCAACATTTAAGATAATATATTAAGAGTAATATAAGTTTAAAATTTATAAAATTAAACGTAGTTTTAATATAAAATTTATAAGTAATATTTACTAGTAAAACGGCTAAAAATAACCAAGTTTCAAAGGTCTCTAAAAAATTTAAAAAACTATTTAAAGTTATGATATTTTTTTTACATAATGCAATTTATCTAAAGTATATTGCAAAAATCTTTTAATAGATTTTTTATTGTTAAAATTAGTCAATATTTGGTCTTAAATAGTGTCACCATATAGTACAAAGTACTACTAGTAGTACACCTAAATCCTATCTATTAATATTTTTTTTATAATTTTTTTCTTTTTTTTTGCTTTATTTTATTTTTGAAATATAATTAAAATAACTAGTGGTGATGATCACTACTGGTTACACAGCAGTATAAAAAGATCTGCTATTCTTTTTTTTTGTTTTTTTCTTCCTTTTATTTTATTTTTTTTTATTACTACAATACTAATTTAATTTTTTTTTATTAGTGTCGCCCATTTGGTATTCCTTACAACGTGCTTTCTTTGTTGTCGGTGTTGTCCAGATTGGTGTTTTCTCTTCGTTTCTGGTGTTATGTTTTCTTTGTAATGTGGTTTGTGCCATCCAGTTTGGTTTTTTCTTTTGAGTCTGGAGGCGTCTAATTCAGTGATTCTTATAACGCGTTTTTTCTTTGTCGTAAATGTCGCTATATGTCTTTTCTTTCATTGTTTGCGACATCGAATTTGTTACTTCTTTAGGCACGGGTTAGTGCTTCTTGCGAGTACAGCTAAGTATTTCGTTTCTTTTGTTTTGGTTTATTTTTCGTGTTAATGCAGTACTAACTCTTCATTTTGAGTATTGAATCATTCACTGTCGTTCGTATTTTCTTTTTGCTGCTGTTAATTCATTGTTGGTGTCAAGTTTTGTTGTGTTATATTAGCGCTTTTTTCGTCATTTTGGTGATTTCTTGTGTGATTATAAAGATAAGTTTTTCATTTTTTTGTTCTGTATTATGTTGGTGTACTCTTCTTTTCTATAACGAGATTATTTAGTATAGGTGGCTGTCGCGTATCATTCTTTTGATGTTTCTTTCAAAGTCTTTGTTTGTTGTATACTGTTAAGATGTTGTTTGTGCCGGTCATTAGTTGGGACTTAGTTAGGGTTAGGGTTTGGATATAGTTGATTGTGCTAGAGATCTAGGAAAATGGAGCGACGCAGAGGCGATAGCTGTAGCGAGCGACTATCGAGTTTGCTTCGCTTACCTTTGTAGATATTGCTAAATGTAATCAAAGCATGATGTATTTGTTTCTTTGAAATTTTTAATAAATATATATTATAGTCATATTACATAAAAATGATGTAAAAAAGTATGCAGCATTTATGATGCGATTAATTGCATAACGATTGCATCATATAATTAGTTATTAAAATAAATTAATTTTTTTTGGTTACACAAAAGTGGTGATGGTCACCACTGGTTATAGTTAGTAATATTCTTTATTTTTATATTTTTTTTTATTTTTACTTTTTTTTTATTTTAACATTTTTTATTTTATCTTTTTTTATTTTAACTTTTTTTTATTTTAACATTTTTTTGTTTTTTTTATTTTAACATTTTATTGTTTTTTTATTTAAACTTTTTTTTATTTTACCTTTTTTTATAGTTTATGTAATTTAGCGCATATGCATTATAATGCACCCATATGATAAACCAATCAGATCGTAGGATTAGGTGTAATGTGAAATAGAGAAAAAATAGCGACCTTTTAAAAATCACTTGTGGCTTATAATTTTGCTTATGAAACTACTCTTCATGCTTTAACAAAAAAAATTCCTTGCTAAATTTTACTATAAAATCTTCTTTCTCGCCTACACACTATTCTAACCTCACCCTTAAAGTTGCGAACTTTTCTCAAGGTAGTTACTACTCACAGCACTACATCTATGACATAGGTGACATACTACCTTCAGCATCACATTGACATATAGTAGTGACGTGACGTTTGACGTTTGCTGCAATGCCATAGCAAGTGCCGCATGCCGTAGGTAATGTATGCCATATGCCGTAGAAGGTAATGTATAACATAATGTTTACTAATTTACTGCTGCATCTCATCTCTTATAAGATTAGTTGGCACACTAAGCTAGTATTAATGCTCTGCAGGTTCGATCTGAGGTCTGAATCCGTATTGTTGGAGCGACTTACATAAAAATGCTAAATTTTTTGGACACTATAGCTTACTACTTGCTACGGCATTATGGCATACGTATATAGTATTATTCCATTATTTTCTTTTTGGGCATAGTATGGAAATTATCATCGTGACGTAGGGAGCCCTTGACTCCCTGAGGGAGTTAAAGACTCTTAGTGGGAGTTAATAGCTCCCGGAAGGAGTAAAAGACTCCCAGAAGAAGTAAAAGACTCTGGTAGGAGTTTAGACTCTAGATTAAACTCACAAATATATAAAGGGCGAATTTCAGCTTATGAAGGAAGAAAGAGAGTTAACAATTGTAAATGGTATTAGTATTGTTGTAATCATTTGATGTATTGATTTATATTAATAAAAAGAAACCTTATAGCCCGTAATTATGTGTATTAATTTATTGCTTTAAACCATTTAACCTTAAACACTATTTGTTCACAATCGAAGCTAAATTGGTTCAAACCTTATAAAGCTCTCATTGATCATAACAATGGCATACGTCACCTGTTATGGCATACATCACTTATACGGCATACGTCACTTGCTATGGCATTATAGCAAACGTCACCTTCAACGTCTACGTCAATGTAACGCATTTGCCGTGACATTTGACATGAGGTAGTTACCCTTTACTTGAGAAAAGTTCGCAACTTTACTCACCCTAACTCTAACTAACAAAAAAAACAGTTTATTTTTATTGGTTTGATTTCACATTACACCAAATCATATGAGGTGCACTACAGCGCACATGTGCAAAATTATTAAATTCTTTTTTTATTTATTTTTATTTTTTATTTTTATTTAAGGATAGAGGGTATGTAGATCATTTCTATTAAAAATGAGTAACCAAAAATATTTTTATTGCGAATTTAAAAGTTGCTACATATAAAAGGACCCCGGATATCTCTGATATATGTCATATTTTTTTTAGCAAATTGATTCAAATTTGATCCAAGGTCCAAATTTAAATTTTAGCAAATTTAAGTTAATTTTAAAATGGGTCATAATTGAATATTTTAGCGAATTACTAAGATTTTATACATGTTATATTTTATTTTTAGCAATTTATCCTTTTTTGGGAGAATTACATTGGGAAAATAAAAACATAAAAAACAATAAATAAATAAACAAATAAATAGAGTAAAAAAAGCACGTTATTTTTTTTATTTACTTTGTTAAAAAAGATTTGTACACTACGTGTATTATTTATTTTTTTTATTTTTATATTACGCGAATTTGATTAGTACTCGTGAAAATAAATAAATAAATAAAGTAAAAAACGTTTTTATTCTTTTTTTATTATTATTATTATTACAATGAATAAATAAAGTAAAAAAAGGTTTTTTTATTAACTTTTTTATAAACGAATTTACTTTCATGTCCACGTACGTACTCTTATTGGTTTTATTTTTTTTTATAATGTACGTTTTTTTTACTTTTTTTTTATTATTTTTATTTTTAAAACCATTTTTTTTATTTTTACTTTTTTTTTTTATTATTTTTATTTTTTAAAACGTTTTTTTTATTTTAACTTTTTTTATTTTTTATTAATCGGTTTTTTTAATTTTATAATTTTTTTNTTTTATTTTTTATTAATCGGTTTTTTTAATTTTATAATTTTTTTATTTTTACCATTTTTTTTTTTAATTAACGCCTTTAAGCGATTTGTTGTCAATGAATTTATATATTTGGAATTGATTATCAGAAGTGGGGTTTTGTTCTTGTAGATTTTGGCCTATTTTGGAAAGTGTACTAACTATTTATGTATATTTGGGTGAAACTTTTGTCAAACAAATTTTATAGTACATTGTACAGTACGTATGTATGTACGTACATACGTACGTATGTACTGTACACACGTATGTACGTATGAACTGTACACACGAACAGTACGAACTACGTACAGTACATTGTACTGTCTGGTTTTTACTTTATGAATTTAAGAAAATTTATAAAATTTTGCATTTTTAATTACTTTTATATTTGGTTTGGTCTAAATTTATATGATCATTTTTTGTATGTTTAGTAAATTTTATTTTTTTCGATTCGGATATTTTACCAACTGATGAACTGATAATCAGCAATTGTCAAAGACCATCATAAAGGCTCTTGGCGAAAAAAATTACGTTGTTTGAAATGAACAAATATGTAATTAATAATATTTAAACATGTGTTCATTCGTATATGACACAAAATAAAAAAATATATGAAAATAATGAATCGTTTAAAAATAAATTTGTAATAGTGATTTGAATCAAATTTTGTCATACATTGTAAAAAATAAACCAGTTTTTGAACTTACTGTAACTTATATATTTATTTATATAAATGATCACCTTTTACAGTATATGATTTAATTTTTCGTCAATCTGTATATTTAAATCGAATTACTAAAAATGAAGTCATATCGTATATGATTTAATAATTACTAACTAATATATTTAAACTTATCAAAATTATTCATAAGTAGTTACACAACATAGTTACACAAAACCACAAATGGGTAGTCAGTACGTTATGATGCCGAATATTATGTGCAAATAAAATTATTTAACGTGATTTTTTCTAAACGTCCATTAGAGTTTGTTTATATATACGTGATTTGACTATTGCAACTATCCGGATGTACTGGTTGGCTATTTATTATGGTAATCAAATTTTAATTAGCAATCTAATTAAAGCGTATATGTTCGGTGTTACTTTCATATTTTTATTTTGTTTTTTTTATAAATATACAAGTTACATTAAGTTACAAACCGTTTAGAGTCGAATCAGAATATCACTTAATTTGTCTAATTAATCATGCAACCGATTTAAGAGTTAGTTTACGAAACAATGTAGGGAGGGTGCCAATGATGTATTTATTTTGGGTTATGTAAGTGGGACAATGAGATACCTAAATAAACTTTTGACTTTTTAAATTTTGTCATACATTGTAAGAAATGAACTTATTATAAATTGTATATATTTATTTATCAATGATTACCTTTTACAGTATATGATTTGATTATTCGTCGATCTGCTATATTTAAATCAAATTTAAGTTTGATTACTAAAAATGAAATTGTATGGTGTGTTATTTTATAATTACTAATTAAAATACTCAAACTTACCGAAATTTTTCATAAGTGGGGAGATCAGTGCATTATCTGTTATGGTGCCAGGCATTATTAGCAAATAGAACTATGTAACGTAATTTTTTCCAAATGTCTATTAGATTTTGTTTGTATATACGCGATTTGACTATTATAACCATCGGATACACTGGTTAGTTGCTTATAGTAATCAAATTTTGATTTGCAATCGGATTAAGGCATATATGTTTACGTATTTTTAATTTTTTTTTATAAATATATAAATTACGTGAAGTTACAAAACGTTTAGATTCGAGTCGGAATATCACTTAATTTGTCTGATTAATCATGCAACCAATTTAAGAGTTGGTTTACGAAACAATGTAGGGAGGGCGCCGGTAATGTATTAATTTTGGGTTATGTAAGAAGGACAATTAGATGCCTAAATAAACTTTTGATTTTTTAAATTTTGTCATACGTTGTAAGAAACAAACTTATTATAAGTTGTGTATATTTATTTATTAGTGATTACCTTTTACGGTATATGATTTGATTATTCATCGATCTGCTATATTTAAATTGAATTAAAGTTTGATTACTAAAAATGAAACCACATCATGTGTTATTTTATAATTACTAATTAATATACTCAAACTTACCAAAATTATTCGTGAATAGGGAAGTCAGTGCATTATGGTACCAGACATTATGTGCAAATAGAACTAACTAACATGATTTTTCTAAACGTCCATTAGATTTTGTTTGTATATACGCAATTTGACTATTGTAACCATCAGATATACTGGTTAGTTGTTTATAGTAATCAAATTTTGATTTGCAATTGATTAAGGCGTATATGTTCATTGTTAATTTCGTATTTATAAATATACAAATTACGTGAAGTCACGAATCGTTTAGATCCGGGTCAGGATATCACTTAATTTGTCTGATTAATCATGCAACCAATTTAAGAATTGGTTTACGAAACAATATAGGGAAAGCGTCGATGAGGCATTGGTTTTAAGGTTATGCAATAATAATAATTTTTAAGGAGGACAATGAAATGCTAAAAAATAATGAATAAAAGTATTGACTTGATACATGATCAATATTCCAAACAGAATCCGGAATAAAATGAATATAAACAGTATTATTTATATTATGTTGGTATCACATATATGTTTTTAATAGGAATACTGTTTGGTTAACAATTGTACCGAATAGATTAGAAGCATAAAATATTCACAAATATTTTGATTATTATACAGAATTTTGTAATTACTAGCGAGTTCTAATTTCTTAAAACAATTCCGATATGATAATTTATAACACTGGGATGACAAAAATCTTACGAAATAATCTGTGCTACTTACCGGGTCAAGCGATAATTGTTATAAAATAATCTAGGCAAAGGTAAATTTATGTTGTTTTTTTTCAAAAAACAAAATTTATAATAAATATTTTTCTCTTATTAGATTCAGATTAGGCAAAACACCTGAACAGATTCCTGACATTGCCAAAAAACAAACGCAAGTATACTCTACTCAAAGAATGCAAGAACTATTAATTACACTATTAAAATGTATATAAATATTCGAATAAGTGTACAAATTATTTAGCATTTAATATTTAGATACAAACGTATATTAATTCATTCACACTTTTTATTTATAAATTATAATTTTTTGATTTTTTTACTTTATTACTATTACTATTATTATTATTTATTTATATTTTGATTTTTTTACTTATTACTATTACTATTATTATTATTTATTTATATTTTGATTTTTTTACTTTATTACTATTACTATTATTATTATTTATTTATAAATATTTTTTTCACATTTTTTTTTTGTTAATAAATAGATACCGATTCTAAAACAATACATGGATTGATTCACGAATAACGCATGTCAATTCAAAATTGACATAAATTCGGAATTTTTTTTTTGAGTGTACTCTACTCGAAGAATGCAAAAACTATTAATTATAATGTTAAAACATAAATAGATATTCAAATATGCGTACAAAATTATTTGGCGTTTAAATATTTAGACGAGCATATATTAATTCGTTCACACTTTTTATTTGTAATTTATTAATCTTTTAATTTTTTTACTTTATTACTGTTATTATTATTATTAGTTTTAAATTTTTTTCACATTTTCTTTTTTTTTATTAATAAATAGATACCGATTCTAAAACAATACATGGATTGATTCACGAATAACGCATGTCAATTCAAAATTGACATAAATTCGGAATTTCAGAAATAACACTGAGGTTTATATTTGAACATATTGATTATCTTTGTTACGACTTCCAAAAAAAAAACTTAAATCAACGTTTATTAAATCACACAATGTTAAAATAAATTTATGTTTTAATGTTAAAAAATATTACTAAATAGGTTATATAATTAATCAAAATAAAAATGGTTAATTCAATTCCGAAACTAATAAAATTAATTCCATTTTCTCTTAAAATATTTACAAATAAAGATTTTAAAATCTATACTTCACGTTCTTTACCTTTATTTCCACGACCGCGACTATTACCGCGACCATGACCATGTCCACGTCCACGTCCATGGCTTTTATTACGCATGTTTTTGGTATAAAAACTATCGTCACTACTTTCTTCTTCATCTTTCATATCACTATCTCGAGTTTCATCAAAATATTCGTTGGTTGTATCGTAATCCTTCAGTGCTTCACTTTCATAATCATTAATCTCTGCAAATTCCAAATTATCAACATCTAACAAATTTTTCGCAATTTCGTTCACATATTTACTCTTTGCTCATTTTGCTGGTCTTGAATTTGATAATAAGACCTCAGACTTGTCTAACTCAAAATCATTTAGATTAATT
The DNA here is from genome assembly GCA_003550325.1 of Gigaspora rosea. Lineage (NCBI taxonomy): Eukaryota > Fungi > Glomeromycota > Glomeromycetes > Diversisporales > Gigasporaceae > Gigaspora > Gigaspora rosea. The sequence goes on along the minus strand of QKWP01000021.1, from coordinate 762,460 downwards.
GTATTCGCTGAAGTCGAAGGTCTAGGAACATTTCCAGAATTTTCAGTGATACTTCGATAAGTAGCCAAGAGCTTAGACCGAGATGATGTAGATGACGTAGTCGATGGTTAAGAATTGTTAGAATCAAACACTTGCTTTTTGACTTCAACATGTGTTTCGACATAATTAATGTCTTTAGCGTAGATACATATGTTATCTTTAATAATTTCTAATTCACCGACAACAAAAAGTAAAGACTCGGTTGGATGAATGGATGTTTTAAAATGTTGAAACCGAGAATTAGTATACGGAAATACAATATTAACCACGAAATTAACATTTTGAGTAGTTTAATCGTTGACTGAGACTTTAACAACAGCATTTTCGTCATTTGGAACTGTTTCAACCTCATTCTGAACAATACCAACTACTGAAACTCTCATTGGACAATTATTTGAATCGGGTATCTTATTGATACTAACACAGGTCGAAGTCGAAATCGTCATCTAAATTTAGTAACAGAAATGAACAATATTATTAAAAACTTTATACAAATTTTATTGATCATTGATCAATAGATCTCAGGTACAATCTTTCCACTAACTACATAGTAATGATCTTTTCAAAGACTGCCTGGCTATCGGGATCTCTTTTGTTAGGTTCTATCGGCACAAACATAATCATAACCATACTGTTGGTTTCTTGCTCGATAGGGTAGTTTCCGACAGCCCATACTACTGCTGAATTAATTTCATCTTTTACGTATAGACGGACTTGACTGATTTTTACAACTGTGATAGCAAAACACAGCATAACTATCAAATTAAAATTGATTTACTCAAAAACGAATTAAACACTATTTATATAAAAATACTAACTATAATTATTACATATTAAACAACTTATTATAACAAACTTTTAAAATATATTACAAGCCATGTTACAAAAATTCTTCACGTTAAAATATAAAAATCACTTTTCCATATTTATTTGTTTAAATACCGTTAAAATAAATAACAAAAACTTTAACGTATACGTGATGTAATATATCACTATAGTAAAATATTCCCACCGTGAATATTTATATATGATCTACTTTAACAAATCTAAACAAGAATTTACGACTTCAAGTTCTGCTCGCACTTCGAAACAATGCTACAAACTAACCAACATAAGCAAATTGCATCTCTAATTTTCGTATTAAATTTTAAAATTTAAAGTACATGTAAAAAAATCTAATGAACGAATACACAATTTGATAAATAAAAAAATTTTCCCAACAAAGCGTTAATATTAAAACATAATTTGGTAAACCAATTCTTAATTAATCAATAAATTGAACTTATGCGATTTGACTAATATAGTTAAGTTTTAAAACACTCCGAAAAATGACAATTTAATATAACATATTACAAACTATATTATTTATATAGCATACACTTAATTAGTACAAAACTTACTCTTATTAACAATAAATTCTTGTAATCGTAGTATTTTACTTAATTAGATAGCTGCGCAATGTTGTTATACAAAACCAAGAACGGAAAAATTAGTGGATTATATTAAAAGTTTCAAAATGAAATGTTTTAACAATTTATTAATACCAACTTGACCCATATGTTTATGGCCAGAGTTGGCATATGATTAAACACATAAATAAGGAGTTGTGTAAATTTATTAATTACATAGCCGTTTAATTAGTCATATGCCAACCAACACGTACGGAATAATTAATCAAGCCTAAAATTTTAATAATGTATTGTGTTAATTTAATATTTTATAATCAGGTACATAGAAGTTAAATTTATATAGAATATTTTGGCATTCAATCATTTAATCACGTCTAAGAGCTTAACTTATTCGGTGTAATATCGAAACACACATTTGTATAAGAAAGAGTTATGAATAATGTTAGTAGATATTATAAAAATATATATATATTTTTAAATACTTAGATCGAATCGACCGACAAATGACCCATATGATATTCAATCAGGTCAGGATCATGAAAGTAATAATTAATTACTAATCATAAATTGATTACATCAAAGATAGATAAAAAAGATCAACGAAACATCAATGTTACTATTAATAATTATTATTATCACTATTAATAAAATGCGCAATTTTTATTATACGTTTAAATCGATTTTAACCGTTTTTTTTTAGAAATCGAACGATACATCAATAGACAAAATCGAAATATCAAAAATAAATCAACCAAAAAATAAAGCGGAACTTAAACTTAAAATACTTACTTAAAATATTCCTTCGGAATAGATAATTATGTACAAATAGCACATACAAAAGTTATATCAAATAAGTTTAATATAAAATGCAAATCGGACTGAAAATATAACCAATTAAAGAGCCGTATTTGTTCACAATATTTCGCTCCTCGGATAAACATACACTACGTTACACTCCATTCCTGAAATAATTAGTTTATTTCTCAGTACGTATTATAAATTTATTTATATTAATAAATCCCCACAATCATACCTATATGTGCGTATTATTTTTTAAATATTTATTGTTATTATTTCTTGCCTGTTAACGTAAAATTACTCATATAAACAAAATCTGTACTTACCAACAATTGTATTTTACACTCAAATATTCATACTACTATTCTTTGTCTGTATATCACAATGTCATATACCTTTCACCGTTATGATACAAATGGTTTTAATAATATTATAGTATATTGGAAACCGTGCCCGGGTTTAATAGCACTCAAAAATCATTTACATAATACAATTTTCTATGATTTTCTAGGCATAGCATGTTCTTACTGTTCTATTCTAATGCTTACATCAGAAGTTTCTTGGGAATTATATATTGAAAATTTTGAGTATCCACTAACTCGTAACTTTTCAAACAAAAAATTACAATTTCATCGAAACTCATATGAAAGAAAAATTGCTATATGCAAATCATGTAAATGTAAAAAAAACAACTACTTACCAATATTAACATCACTAGTACCAGATGAAATTACTACTGTTCCAATATACTATCATCGTTTTTTATCACCTGTGCATTTACACTGCTTACTAGGAAGACATGCTGAAAGTAATCCATATGCCAATTACAGACAACTTCAAAGCAATTTTGGATACTCACGTAATATTCGTGCATTGGCATTATACTCCGGAGAATTAGGTGCATTTCTGGATAATAGTGAATTTACATCTAACTGGTATCACCCAACATTATATAATGCAGTAAGCTGGTTAAAAAAAACAATCCATATCTACAACAATTTAAACCAAGCTAGAGCATTATAAGTAATAACGAAAATACTGTTTTTCCAATGGCCCAGCAACAAACTAGTGAAATTAATCATACAACTAGACTACAAAATCCATGAGATATTGTTGTCCCAAATTACGATATAGATCCTGAAACACATAATGAAGATTTTAACTACCAATACTTAATGGCAGGTTTTATGTTGCCATTAAACTCAGATATGCGTATTCCAATTTCTTTAGGAAGTAAATATTTGGAACCATTACTTTTTCCAAATCTATTTTCCTACGGAACTGGATTTTACAAACAAAATAAAAAAATGACCTATGGCAAATATATAAAGCACTGTCTTTTATCACCGGATCCTAGATTTTGATTACATTGGTGTTGGCCCAGATGGTCATATTTACGTTTGGAAAAACTACGTATTCATCAAAATATTCAAAGACTTGCACGTAAACAAAATATAGACAATTTATTCCGATTACCTACTGCAGGTGAACTATTAAATAGAAGTACATACAACTCCAATCTAATAATAAATGAGTCATTAACAACAACATTACCAAGTTTTTTACGTACTGAAGATACGTACTTTTATCAAAAGCAACTTGACTTAAATTCAATGTCACATAATTTAGGGCTTCTCAATTATTTTATACTTTGACAATATCAGAAAAAGATTGGTATCACTTACAAACAATATTGTCAAAAACAGATAACAAAGATACACTACCTTCAAATTGCCCCTTACATACAACTTTACATTACAATCATCGTTTAAACTCAACACAAAATCCTTTATGGAAAAAAAAAGCTAGCTTATGTGGATGGTCAAAATGGATACATTATTTTGAATGCAATGAATTTCAGAACCGTGATGCTATTTAAACCCATGGAATTGCATGGGTAGAAACTGAAATATCTGAAATGATAAACAAAAACATAATTCGTGCTGATATGCCCAACCCAAAGTATAAACATGAACTTTATAAATTAGTTCAAAAATTTCAAGTACATACATGTTCAATGCAATTATGTGAAGGTCCTGCACCAATTGGAGAACGTTGTCGCAAAGGATTTCTAGCTCTACTATCTAAAACTACTCATAAAAACAATACATCACTCTGATATATATATCAACGTGTCAAAGAAGAAGATAGATGGATTGTGCCGTACCATCCAAAAACACTTCTAATTTGGCAAGCACACATAAATTTCCAATATGTAACTTCAAGACATTATGCTAAATACATGACAAAATATGTTACCAAAAGTGAACCACCAGGTATTTTTCAAATTACTAAACAAGATACCTACCAAAATCATACTATTGCAAGATGTCTTGGATCCATGGAACAAATTATGCTTTTTTTGGGAAAACATATATGCTGTGGTAGTATTGATGTACTTTATTTACCTACAGAACCACCTGAAACAAGATCCCATGCCATTTTACCTATTTCTATGATCAATAACAGTAAAAATAATTCATACTGGTCAAATATGATAGGAAATACTTCACACGGCCAAATAGTCCTGAATTCAATATATTAACTTATCCAAACTACTGGAAAAACTATAAAATTATACAAAAAAAAATAATTTGCATCAACAGAATACAATTATAGATCAAAATAATTGTACAGTTATAAAAAGAAAACACCCAATATTAATTCGAACAACTTATTTAACAATCAAAAATGGTGAAAAATACTTTTACCAACAGCTATTGTTAAACTATCCTTTTTGTTCTGAAAATGAAATTAAAGGAAATTACTTAACATATCGAGACCATCTTATAGCTCGCTCTGCTAAACAATATAATATAATTAACCAAACAGAAAACCAACAGAACTCAGCATATTCACTAAATATGATTAATGCATATGAAGAAATGATCGCAGACTTGATTTATACAATACCACAAGTAGACATTGCAAACTTATGTAATATTCAACTTTTAAATCTATACAAAGCACCAACATGCTTTTCAGAATTTTCTCCCTTATTTTTACCTCATGATCAATATATAGTTTTAAATAAACTAAATTCAACACTTGGTCCACAATCTAAACGAAAATAGGCATATTTTTTTATTACTGGTTCTGCAGGAACAGGAAAATCTCATGTCTTAAACTTAATTGTACACCAACTTAATACCAAACACATAAAATACCTATTACTTGCTTCAACAGAAATGGCTGCAAGTAACATAAATGGACAAACAATCCATTCAGCACTTTTTATATCAAATTCAAATGCATTACAAACATTAATTTTTCAAAACAAAGAAATATTAAAAGAACTAGAACAAATTACTACACTGATAATAGATGAAATATCAATGGTTTCTTCTTTGTTATTAACATTTATATCAGACATATTTGCTCGAATTCAACAAAAATAGCTTGGCTTTTGGTGGTATTAATGTCATTGTTTTGGGTGACTTAGCGCAATTACCACCAATTAATGGCATGCTAGTATTTCAATCACCTGTATGCCAACTATTTCATCCTTTATTCCTAACAACACCATATCGTCAACACCAAGATCCCCAATTTTTTAATATTCTCCAAGAAATTCATGTTGGAAACATTTCTGAACAATCCCGGACAACACTACAAAATAAACTTTTAGAAACACATACCTATTATAACATAAACACAACAAACATAGTAGGTCATCACCAATTTGCTAATAATATTAACCAAACTGTTTGTAACTTGCTTCCACCCACAGATATAGAAATTATTTCAAGAGCAATTAATATAATTGATGGAAACACATGGACATCTGAACAAGCTGAAGACATATTTAAAAATAAAACAAACTTACCATTGCATCTTTATATTAGAGCTGGCTCTAGAGTAATGTTTTAAACAATACTAAATTTTCAATGGGTGTTTGCAACGGAACAATAGGTGTTGTACACGCAATTCAAGAAAACACAATTAACGTTCTTTTTCCAACACAAACCAGAATAACAGATATGGCGCTGTGAACAAAACTACAACATATTTTAACATAAATGGCACACCTGCATCACGAACACAGTATCCTCTCCAAAATGCATTTGCATTAACCGTTCACAAGGCACAAGGCATAACACTACCCCATGCAACTGTTTGGATAGATGAACAAATCTTTGCCTATAGCCAAGCCTATAATTAGTCGTACAAAATCACTAGAAACATTAAAAATTCATGCATTGGATAAATCAGCAATTCGTACAGATCCCCTAGTATTGAATGAATACAACCGTCTGTATCAAAAATCTCAATGACTCAATTTTCAAAACAAAAATTAACCACTTACATATAATTAAAATTTTAATCTATTAACAATCAACTCAAAAAGAACCAAAAACATTATATTATTATTAATCAACAAATCCAATAAACATTTATTACATATAAAAAATTACAAATAAAACAAAAACTTTCCATTCTTTACCTTTATAAAATAAATCAATATACATAATAATAAAAGTATAGTCAATCAATTAGTACATATTCTGTGAACCTTACAAACCATATCCCAGTACCAATTGCACCATAAATAGCTTAAATCTTGCACCACTTTACTAATTGAATCGAAAAAAACTGAAACAAATAATTAATATAAATTAACATGCCACCATGAAAACAATAAAAATGGATATCAAACCATAAATTCACATATGAAATCAATATAAGATGAACAAACTAACTATAAATAAGCAAAGTTTTGTAAGGAATAATTTTAATAAAAAACTCAGAGAAATATCATAAACGAAAACAAAAAATATCACCCTTTTTTAAAAAAAAATACTTTACCTGTCTTTCACATTCCATAAAACGATCAAAAACATAACACAAACAAACATACACGTAACATATGTACAAGTTTATCAAAATAACCATTTTATATACATGACAATACGTGCTACCCTTCATCGTAATCTTTACCATTTTTACCATGACATTCTGTAAAATCTTGTACATACCACAAAATCTGTACAATTAAAAGCATTCCAACACCAACCCGTACGACAACCAGTACCACTTTTCTTAAAAAGTATACAACCCTACAAAAAGGATCTGGGATACAGTACACGTTGGTAACGAATGCCCACAAATAGCACAGTCAAAGTAATATGTACAAACATAAAAACAATGCACAGTAAAAAAATATACAGAAAAGATAACACTTTATTTCAAGTCATACATAATAGCGACTCAATTCAAAAAAAATACGAATCAAAAATGATAATTAACGATTCGTTTCAAAAAATAAAAAGACAAACTAATAATATTCAAAAAAAATTGCAATATCTCATAATTCACAAACAAACTGCTCTAAGAATCTTAACAAAAAAAAAATTCCTTACAAAGGTTTTGCCACATAAACAGTTAATTTATTCAATGTAACGATCATTAACATAAAATTATACAATCTACTTGTAAGTATTTATTTTCTTTATTTTCTTTATTCTCTTTAAGTAAAATCGAAAAAAACTTCTCTACTTATATTCTAGAATATTGTATTGTACTGATTATATTGTATTGAATTGTAAACTAATAATCTTTGTTAAATTCAAATTCATCTGTTTATAGACATGAATTTAATATACACACGTTAACATGTTGTAAAACACTTTAACATGCTGTTTAACGCACTTACATGCAAATACAACTAAACCTAACACGTTGACGTGCAATTAAGAATGTTTATCTTAACAAACATGCCTTCTAACACATTAACGAACCATAAGAATTTTACAAAAAGAGATGATAATAGTATTTTCAAATCTACTTTTGCTTTTTGCTTTATTTTTTCAACAACAGCCGAACTCAAATTTTGTTAAAAAAAAAAGGGCAAAAAGCAAAATATATTTGAAAATACCTAAAATTTCTATCATCAAATTTACTCGAATTTTGCTAACACTTAATGAAATATACAAAAATAGAAATAATGTTATCTATACTGAATACTATCTACAGAGGGGGGAGGGGGAAGAAAGGGGTAACCTAATCGGGAAATTCAAATCTTCTAATGTCAAAATTTCAAAATATGACAATACTACATAATTCATATTAAATACCTGTACAAAAACATGTAACACTTAAATAAAGTATCACAAAACACAAACAATTAATTAACAATCAAATAAATACGAATGTACTATCAACCACAAACCAAAAATCTATCCCAATCGAAGCCTCCTACATACAAAATACTTAAATCTGTACTACTAAACCAATAATATTACACACCAACCCGTACAATAACAATACATTATTTTTTAAAACACCACATAAAAATAAAACAATTCAAATTAAACAAAAATCACTCACTGCAACTTACGACTGCAACTCTAGTTTTATAATCTTTTTTTATAATATTTTTTTTTCTTTTATTATTTTTAAATTATTTTTATTTATTTTTTTTCTATATTTTAATTTTTTTCTTTTTATTTATTTATTAAATTATTATTTATTTAAATTATTTAATTGTTTTTTATTTAAATATTTTTTTTAATTTTTTTTATTTTTCGTTTTTTCTGTTTTTATTATTTTAAAAATTTTATTATTATTTATTTTTATCGTTTTTTTACATTTTTCTTTTATTTTTCTATTTTTATATTTTTTTTTATTTTTATGAATTTTTTTAATTTTATTTTTTTTAAAAACATTTTTTTTAATTTATTTTTTATTTAATTTATTATTTTAATTTATTTTTAAGATTTAAGATTTTACCTGTAATGATCTACCAGATATAAATAGATAAGTTTTTTTTTGTTCTTTTTTTTATTGTATATAGTACTTAGTCCATTTCGGTATTTAAATAAGCACGCGTTGAATTCTTACAATGGTAACGTTATATTCTTTTGTTGTGTACAGTCGCAATTGACAGTATTTGATTCTCAATAAAGCGAATGTTAGGCAGGTACAATCACAACGACACCAGAGATCAAGGATGTAACAAAACGAAGCAGCTTAGAATTAAGATTTATCTTTACCCGAAGGACCCAATATTGGGGTTAATACTATATAAAGAATGCTCTTCCACCCTTGGGAATTAAAAGGATTAGCAACTCAAGGCAAAGCGTTCTTTCGTTGCGCATTTTCGGTGGCGTGTTACTGTCATCGGTGTAATTCATACAGTGAAGTAACAGTTTCTATTTTTTTTTTGCTTTATCATTTATTGTGCAGTACTAATTCTTTTTAGATTCAGAATAGGTAATATCACATCTTGCTTTTTTGGTGCGTTACGTTTGCCGTTGGTGACATTTCATTAGTCGTTTCATTCATCGTGCTGTTTGTCGTGCGTGCTGTTCATCTTGTTGTTCGTTGTGCTGTTCGTCGTACTGAGGGTTAGGTTTTGGGATTTAGTAGTTAGTGGTTAGATTATATTAGATGTTTAGGTAAAAGGATGGTGTCTCTACGGCGTTTGTGTGGCATTTGTGTAGTATTTGTGTGGTGTCTTTATAGTGTTTGTGTAGTGTCTTTAAAGCATTTTTGTGGTGTCTCTTGTAATATGTTTTGTGTTTTTTTTTATTAATAATAAAAATACTTTTTTATTATTTTTGTTAAATTTATAATTGACCAATACAGTATTATGTTTTTGTAATTATATTATTAAAATATATGAATATTCAAAGTATTCTTTTATTATTAATATATAAAAATTTAGCTAGCATTTAATATTTAGATGAGTATATAGTAATTTATTATTATTTGTATTTTTATAATCTGTACAGAAACTGGATTAATTTTTAATAATTGTTTTTTTTAAAAATTTGCACTGACAGAGCTGTACTAAAAAAACTTCCCCGATATACAATCTGCGCAGATTATTGAATTGTTAAAGATCTGTACAAAAATTTAAAAAAAAATTCTTTAATGGCTATCGCAGAATTGCGCAGATTATTAATTATAGTTTTAAAAATTTGCACTATATTTATTTACCCGATGCTAGATGTTATAATTTAGTTTTTAGCAAATTACTATAAAATTCATATGTAATAATCCAACTTTTAGCAAATTTACTGGATTTTAGGGGTAGCAAAAACGTCTAAATTCATGCAGATCAGTTATGACCTATATGAGAGATGTCCAGGGTCCTCATATAAAAGTTAATTTTTTACTATATAAATTGTATTTGTGTACTAAGTAAAAATTGTTAGTAATAAAAAATAAAATTTTTATAGTATCAACTTTTGCGGGGTCGGGGTCTATTCTGCGGGGTGATCACAAATTGGCCAATCAAATCACGCGTAAACAATAAGTAAAATAGGGTCGCAAAGATAAAAAAAAAACAACTATATCTTAGGTTCTACTGGGCCAATTTTAATGATTTGACCACCGTTAGAATCAGAAAAACCTCTTCTACAATTTTATTTAAAAATTTAATATGGCTACTTAATAAAAATTTTCTTTATTATTAAATATAAAATTTTTAGTAACTAGTTTATTAATAAAAATGATCTACATACACTCTATCCTTAATTTTTTTAGTTTTAATTTTATTTTTTTATTTCTATCATTTAAAATTTTTAAATTGTTTTTTTTAAAATTATATATTTATTTTTTTTAAAAATTATATATTTATTTTTATTTAAATTTTTTATCATTATTTTTAATTTTTAAATTATTTTTAATATTCATACTTTATTTATTATTTATTTATTTATTGTATTATTTGTTTTTTTTGTTTTTTTAGATATTTTTTTTTGGAATAGGTTTTTTATAGAAGAATAAGAGTTAATTGAGTAGATAATAGATGTATAGATAGAAAAATAGATCATTTATGAGTAGAAGAGTTGGGCAGATAGATCTTTTATGGGTAAAAGAATGGAACAGCTAGATTTTTTACAGATAGAAGAGTAGGGCAATAGATATTTTTTAGAGAGTAAGTTTTGTAGGTATGTGCATATATGTAATGGTAAAAATAAAATGTAAATTTTTGATTATTTTTTACTATAAAAATAACTGAAAATTTACTTTTATTTCTACCATTGTATATATATGCTAGAGTTGCAACCTGCTATCTATTTAAAATTTAATGGATATGATTTTGTAAATAAACTAAGTTAGTAAGATAATAATTTAAAGATAGAGCTTTAATATTAAAGGCTATAGGGTTAAATTAAGAAAAATATATTTGTCGCCAGTGGTGACAGTTACTGGAATATGATCAACCAATTAGATCATGTAACATTATGATCAAAACAAAAACAAAGCATTGAACTTACTATTATTAGGGTTAGGGTTAGTGCTATAGTTAAGGTTCGGGTAAAGGGTAGTATATAGTAAAATTTTTCAAATAATTTTTTTTTGTATTAAAAAAAGACAAAATTTTATATTAGAAATGATTTTTTAAAAACACCAAAGTTTTTACATTTTTCACATTATATATAATTCTTTTATCTAATTGGTTGATCACACTCCAGTGACTATTACCACCAGTGACAAATAGATTTACCCTTAAATTTATACTTACTATGATATAAAATCTAATTTAGCACATATACAGTATATTAATGTGAATTTATGTATATATTTAAGGGTAGATGCAAAATATATATAAAACAAATTGTAATATTTTTTCTTTTTAAAATTTTAAAAAAAAATTTAATAAGTTAACTACTATAAATTTCTAAAAAAAGTTGTAGAATAGGCTTTTCTGATTCTAATAGTAGTAAAATTATTAAAATCGATTAGATCCTTACTGAGAAACATGTGTTTAAAGATTGGGTATTACAAATTGTTTCCAAAAATCATATAATATAAACCAATCTGAATTACTAATTTTGTATAACTATAGAGAATTTGGAGTTACTACAAAAAACTTTATGATATATATATATGTTTTTTTAAAATAGTACAAGTGTTTAAAGTTCACTACTATAAAAGAAAGAATTTGACCTATGCACCACAAATTTTTGGTTAAAATTGATCACAATTTAAAAAATTTTTATATGGGGCATTTTTGTAATACATATATAAAATTTTTTCATACATCAATTTTATATGAAAATAATCAATATTGTACTCTACCCTTAATTAAAATTTATCAGCAGACCAGTTTTAGAGTTTTATATAGTTTCAGAGTATTAATAAAGTTTTAGGTTCAAAAAACTAATCATACCAGTTTCAGTTTGGTCAATCTTAAACTATATAGTTTTAGGCAGCATCATTACCTGACAATTAATAATATACATGTTAATGTAGATTATTAGATGTAAATAAAAAATGTTTAATATTAAAATTTTTATACTTTTTATCTATTTCATTATTTGTCTAGTTAAATTTTATGTTTAACTGTTTTCAAATATTTTGAAATATTGTTAAAATTCTAAAATATATCTATATTTAGCAAATTATATTAATATTATTCAAAATTTATTATTCGAAGCAATAATAGGTTAAATATACTAGGCATATAATTATTTAAACCTGGATTGAGTTCAAATAAACCTAAAAAAATAGGAGTATTTGGATACTATTTGAATTACAAATAGGATCATTTAATTTTAGTTTGGATCATTTAATTCCAAATTGGGTTCAAATACTCAAAATGATATTATTTGAACCTGGGTTTGTTCAGGTTGGGCTCAAATAAACCGGAAATAGTATTATTTGAATCCAGTTTGATTCAAATAATTTGGAATTGCATTATTTGATTATGGGTTGGTTCAAATATACCCAAAATATAATTATTTGTTTCAGAAGATAGCAGGATATTAGAAAAAAGTATTGATAGAATTACTTTTGTGTAGGTCAATATATTATTTTGTGTTTTTGAATATACTTAATATTTTTCTATATTCAAAATTTATTATTTCAAAATATTTCAAAAATATTTGCAAAATATTTTGTAATTTTTTTTTAAAATATTTCAAAAATTTCAAATTTTGAAATATGAAATATTTTGAAAGAAATTGTATAAGAAATTTTTTTCATAATATTTCACATATATAAATTTGCTAATGAAGATATTTAATCTTAACCAAGTGCACCAACAAAAATTTTACTGTTACATGACAACAATATTTTTTATATTAAGTAGTGTTTGGGTTAGGGCCTATGTTAGTAATAGTATTTAGGTAATTAGATAGTAAAATTGCTAGAGAAAACTTTTTGTTAATGCACAAAAGGTGGTTTCTTATGTATTTTTGATAATTGTTTTGAATTTTTCTGACTGTGTTATATTATACAAATTCGCAGTTCATTATTGGTTAATATCTGTAGATCATCATGTAACAATAAAAATTTATTAGTGTATTGTTGGTGCTGCTAGAGTAGTTGAGATATTTATTTATAGTCATGTCTCTATACAATTACCACAATAAAGTGTGATAACTTATTGATTATATGAAGTGATGATTGTATATCTAAGATATATTTATAGTAATTTTGCAAGCAAATTTGTCTGCAAACCTTTACTATTAAGGAATAAATATTTATAAAATTAGATAATAGTAAAATTTGGATATATAGTCAGATCTCTCTAAGTGCTTGCTCTTGGGTCTACACTTTAATAATGTGCATATAAAGAATAATAAGAAAAAGTGCGTTCAAGTATACATTTAGACAGCACTTGAGCATGCATTTAGAGGGGGTGTGCACTTATAGAAGATGTACTTAGCCTGTATTTTATACATAATTTTTAAATGTTTAGCCCTTTTTTTTTGTTAGCTTTTTTTATAGTTGAGTTAGAATTTTGAGTTAGAGTCATTAATAAAAGAGTATAATTTCTAATTAAGACCCAATTGTTACTATTATACAATTTTGCAATCATTTACTATATTAAATATAACAAAAAACACTTAATACCAAATTCTACAATAATATAGCTATACTAAAAATGATATTAACTTAATTAATAGCATTACTATTAATAAGGACCAAAAATATTAATTTTATTAATAATATTTCTATCAACAATAGTACCAACAATGTCAATTAACAACAAACTAACAATATCGATTCCTTTAATAACTCAATTAATGATAGTACCAATAATAATAACTCATTAACAATGTCATCAACAACATCACTATTAACAATATTATCAACAATGTTTTTTAATATCTAAGTATAAAGAAATATTAGTAATCTACTAATTGCTAATCAAACCAGAACAACAAAAACTATTAGCAAATAAAATCATACTTTCTGAAATTTCCAAAAAAAGGTCAAAGACTCTTTTAATAGCACCTAAGAAAAAAAGAAATATTAGAAATCAACTTAAAAATTAAAACAATAAAAGCTATGAGTAAATAAATTATGATTTTCAGAATTCTCAAGAAAGCATTTTACAATACAAGAATAATGGTATTATATGCAACAATGTATCGGCAGTAATAAAATTCTGTTATCTAAAAAAAAAAAAAAGGATAATTAGATAACTTTATACGCAAATAATAAACTAGAAAAACCTTCGAAATAAAAAAAAAAAAAAAAGACAATTATTTAACTTTATACACAAATTAAAATAGTAAGCTAGAAAAAACTTAGAAATAATAAAATCCTGCTATCTAAAAAAGAAAATTCAAAAATAGGGAAAACACCCTTCTGTACTGGTCAAAGTTGGCGCCGAAACCCTTTTATGCCAATCCAAAAGTTTCGGGTTTCGGATTATAGCTTCCGAAACCTTATCCGAAACTCGAAACCCCTCATTCGAAACCCGAAACCTCTCCTGAGCACCAAAAACTACCCAGGCATTAATGTATTATATATCTCTTTCAATATACATCAAATGCACTGATGTATGCTATGTATCTCTTCAATATACATCAATCGCACTGATGTATGTTATTTCCTTAAAGAATTCAATAAAATTTGAATATTCAGCGCTATTTGGGCTAGAATCCATCCAAAAATTTATTGCATGCGTGCAGTCCTTTTTATTGTTATCATTCACAAGTACAACATGAAAGGCATAATTCCGTAGTTTATATTCTGACAATCAAGGTTGCTTTTGCAAGCATCAGTTTTTTTTACTTACTACGTAAAAACTGGATACAATATCAAGTAATAATAAGTAATTAGTACGTCCATATATACTAATGATCGAATTGATAAGTTACAGCAGAATTGGTATCAAAAGGCATCAAATACTTATCGATTCTTCATTGGCAATTTTTTCTATCGTCCTAGAATTTTGAAATCAGTTGTAATTACGGTATGATATTAAAAATAAAGTTGAACAGCTTTAAAAAAAAACCGAACAAACTGAGGCAATGAAAAAAATGCCAAAAACATAATTAAAAAAATGTACTATATAATGTTTTAATTTATTCAAATAATATAATTTTAAAAACTTTAATATTATATTTTTGAGTTATGAATTATAGTTTTGGTTTCGGGTTTCGGAGTTTCGATTTTTTTGAAAAAATCCGAACCTAGTTTCGTATTAGAACCCTTCCGAAACTAGTTTCGGGTAGGTTTCGTTTCGCCTCCAACTTTGGTACTGGTACATATAATTATTCTCCAATGCTGCAATATACTAATGAAATGCTAAATCAACAATTAAAGTTATTGATCCAGTAGACATTCGAAATTTCTCAATTGATTTCCTATTTACGTTTATTTGGACCAATTGTTACTATATTCCTTCGTTCCTATTTTCTAGCGCACGCAGCTATCTTCACTATCAAGGATACATCGTTTTGCAAACAGCGATATACAGTAAGACCTCTCTAAGTGCACCCTCCATAAGTGCACACCCTCACTAAATGCACACATTATGTTCTGGTCCAGATATATGTTTGACCTCTATAAATGCACCTTTTCTTATTATTCTCTAAAATGCACGTTGTTAAAGTGTGGACCCAAGGGCATGCAATTAAAGAGGTTTGACTGTATTGTAATAGTAAATTCGATAATTTATTCATATCTCACAAGTTGTCTTTTAAATCTTTTTTACCAGTATAATATATAGTTAGTATTTGAGATAATCTATTTTTGATTAACTGTTTATCAATGTATATAAGCTGGGAACCGGAAACCATAAGTCCGGATCATAAAATACTTATACAGGTGTTCGACTAATGACCTCAGCTCTGAAAAATCTGATTATCGTTATGTACAGTACGTATGTCGCAGATCAAATTTTTCAGGGGTGTTACAGACCGCAATTTCAGTCATAGAAGTCGGACAATATGTTATTTGAAAATGGTAATTCGGATTTTACATTTTGCACATGATCGTACTGTCATGCGCAGTCCTTATAATATGATCAACATATAAATCAAAGACAGGTTACAAATAAATTTTTACTCCCATGCCAAAATGAATTAATAAATTTAAAAACCTAATTTACAATAAATTTTTTTTTACTATCACCTAAAACCTTATATATATTATCCGGTACGTTTAATTAGATTAAATACCTTCATTAGCCGTCGTTTAACGACTAATTAACATCTCTTTAATTATTTTATTTTAACTCCTGCTACGTATTAATTTTTTTAATACTCCTTTTAACAAAATAAGGTTTATATCCGAATACGTAAATAACTTGTTTATATGTGGTACTATTACATCATCAATGTTTCACAACATTTTATTTAAAAATTATATGTTCGTAATTCCGATTAATTTGACCATCATCTTAATTTTAAAATGATTCCATTACCAAACGAGTGCCTTGTTGAAATATTTAAAAACCTTGAGAAATATCATGAGTTCTTATTTGCATGTCTTCTCGTAAATCGTCAATGGTGTAGAAATGTTGTACCAGTTTTATGGAGCAAACCATCAGCTTGTTTAGGAAGCGGAAAACTTGTTAGAATGTTCGTTTTAGCATTAAATGCTAAAGAACAAGAAAAGTTAATCCCATTTAAATTAGTTCTTCCAAATAATTCACAAACATTATTTGAATATACAAGTTATGTTGAGTTAATTGATTATGATGATTTATGTAATGGAATAATAAATTGGCTTAGTTATGAAGGATTTGATTCATCTGATTTAGAAGATAGTTCATATGACTCTTTAAGTTTAGTGGCTCAAAGAATTGTGCATCCTTTGGTCACAATGTTTTTAAGGACTAGTAAGAAAATTAAGGATTTGCGCATTTGGGATGCTAAAGAAATTGGGTTTGTGGCGGAGACCCTCTTAGAGAATAAAACTTTAGTTTCATTAGATCTTCGAAACAATGAACTTCGTCTTGAGGATATGGAAGTATTGGCAGAGGCTCTTTGTGGAAACACTACTCTTACTTCGTTAAATCTTAAAAATAATAAACTTGGTTTTGAAGAAGGAAAGGCGATAGCAGAAGCTCTGCGCAGAAATTGTAATCTAACATCCTTAGACATTTCTACCAATGAACTTGGTCCTGAAGGAGGAAAAGCAATTTCGGAAGCTCTCTGTAGCAACACTAACTTGATCTCTTTAAATATCTCTGATAATAAGCTTGGCATAAGAGTAGGAAAGGCATTTGGAGAAACTCTTCGTAGAAATGCTACTCTAACTTCTTTAAATATTAGCAAAAATTTATTCGATTTTAGAGAGGGAAAAGCGCTTTCAGAAGCCCTTCGTGAAAATAAAACCTTAATTTCATTAGATCTTGAAGGTAATCAACTTTGTTTTGAAGGTTTTCAAGGAGGAAAAATATTAGCGGAAGCACTTTGTGAAAATACCGCTCTAAAATCATTAAATATTAGTAAAAATCTACTAGGACCTGAAGGAGGCGAAGCATTATCGAAAGCTCTTAGCACAAACACCTCTTTAACTTCCTTAAATATTAGTGATAATGAATTAGGATTGGAGGGAGGTGAAGCATTTGCAGAAGCGCTCGGCAAAAATAACACCATAACCTCCTTAGATATTGGTCGTAATAACCTTGGAGCTGAAGGTGGAGAGGCGATAGCAAGGGCCCTTTGTAGAAACACTACATTAATTTCTTTAAATATTAATGGTAATCAACTTGAGTATGATGGTGGAAAAGCAATAGTAGAAGCACTTTATGTAAATATTACTTTAACCTCTTTAGATCTTAGTTTTAACAAGCTTAACGAAGAAGTAGGAAAGTTAATTGCAGGAGTTCTTTACGACAACACTACTTTAACCTTTTTAAATCTTGACACTAATCAACTTAAGGATGAAGGAGGAAAAGAAATTGCAATAGCTCTTTCCGAAAATATCACTTTGACCACTTTAAATCTTTCTAGTAATGAATTTAGTTATGAGGTCGTTAAAAAATTCGCGAAGGTTCTGTGCAAAAATACTACCCTGACCTATTTAAATCTTATTAACAATATTGGTATTAAGGAGGGGAAGCAGCTTAAAAAAGCTATTTTCAAACGCAATGCTCTTGTCTTCGTAGATATTTGAAATAATCGGTTTAATTTTTTTTTTCATAAATTTAGCTTAATTCATAGTTTCTAAATACTATTTAAAATTTGGTTTTTTTCTGATCTAATGGAACAAAAAAAAATGATTTTTTTTGAAACTTATGATAACGATTTTAATTTGAATCGTGGTATTAGAGCTTGTAATTGGTGTATTTGGTCCAATTACTATGAGTGATTTATTTTTATTGATTGATAGTGTATTAAATTTATGAGAAAATAAAATATATTTTTCAATTATATATTTATGGATCTAACGAAAAACAATAATTATTGTATGGGTATGTAGTGATTAACCCAGACTTCGGTCACCCATACAATAACTATAAAATATTGCAAATGGTTTGATGATCGTTAAGTAATCTAAAAAAAAAAATAAATAAAATAAAATTATACGTAGATTAAGTCCATTTCAAGTTCATCTTGAGATACGTAGTAATTTAGATAACTTAACCGTGCATCTACATTTTTAATTTTATAATTACATAAGAGCATTCACACCATAATTAAGAGGATATCATACAGCTGTTCTTCTCAATGATAAAATCTATTTTAATGGTGGTAATTTTCTTTGGGGCCTCAAAATACAGTACTTCAGTTTATGCATCCGATCAATTATTTTATCTAGATACGGTATTTCAAAATCCTTTAGCACAAATGACATATCATCAATACCATGGACAGACCTTTCTTCAGTTGCAATCAGCGGCCTGTCCTGATGGAACAAATAATGCTTCTATATTTTTTATAGCGGACCAAATTGATGCTAGAGTAAGCTTTGTAAATGTTTATGACACAACAACACAAGTATGTAGCACATCATCTGATTCAAAAGGCTTTAGTACAAGAAGAACGCGATCTAATGTTCTGCGTGTTGTTTTAAATGGTAGAATATACATTTATAGTGGAGTGTCTAATTATTTAAACACAATTACAGCATACTGAATATTCCATCTTTGGCTTGGACAACACTTTCACCATATTAATACCTAAAGCTATACTGCGACATTATAAGGTGTGGTCAAAGTGACACCATGCGGAAAGTTTGTCTTGTTCTTCCAATTTTTTTTTTTTAATCCATATAACGAATTTAAGCATAATTTAACATAAATAATATCTGGAGTGTAGTTGCAAGCCGAATCAATCTAATTATATAATTAATTTAAATCAATTTATAGTCTAATTTATTGCAGAATACATCAGGTGAAATTCTTTAACACGATGTGATCATTCATCTGTCTTTATTTGTATGTGTTTCTTTTTAAATATTGAGTCTGTACATTGTAATAATCAAATCGGATAGCTAAATTTTTAAAATTTTGCCGAATTGATTGTTAAAATGTTGAATTAGATGACACAGTATATTCTGGTTTTCGACATTTCCAAAATCCTGACAAGTTAGCCCGCATTAGGTTAAGTTGGGATTAATATCGGTCAATTTTTGTCGGATTTTATTTGTTGGTAAAAATAATAAAAATCCGTATATTCATACTTCCTAATTATATTATATTGATCGGTTGGTATTGCAATGTAACTCTAGTCAGTTTTTAATATTTTATGCATCCACAAATACTTCAGTTGGTCATTCAATTATTGCTTTTAGTTCTTTGACATGCTCATGGTCTATTCCTACCATGTCAAATACTGGAGGTCCTCAGCCAGGCTTGCGTAAACATATTTCTGCATTAATTAGAGGTTTATGTTCTTATTGCATTTGGCGTGTATTATATATACAGTTGAACCTCCCAAAACCGATCTTGTCAAAACCGATAACCTGTCAAGTCCGATAAAAAATTAATCTACCAAGTCCGTTTCTGCTATATGAATCTAATAGTTTATAATGATTTCAAATCTGATAACCTCTCGGTACTGATACAAAACTTTTCCACCATGCATTGTTAAATATACTAGCACGTTAATTTAATAACTAAATATAATCCAACGTTTCTTAACTTTATCTTCTTGATATAAGTCAAAAAATAACTATAATGGGTTACAACATTTAATCTTACTACAGCACACACCCCAAAACCATCATCATCACACAGTTCCACTCCAGATTCGATTAAAATGTTTGAGGCATCAGCCAGACTATATAACCATTTTTGGGCATTATCCTTTATATAAGCAGAAACCAATTCAAATTTTGAGCAGAGCTCCAATAGTTAGCTTTTGTAGCTTTCTCATATTGTATTTTTCAATTCAGTTTACAGGGTTCTGAGTTCCATTACTATGATAAAAGTCAACTTTGATAAGTAAGTATTCACTACCATGTTCAAGAGCATTGGCAAAAGTAGTTATAGCTTCAGCAGCAACATTTAATGCATCTTCAGCAATATTTCTTTCAGGTTCTTGTTATTTTATAGCTTCTTTTGATTCTGGTTCTGAGTGTACTTCTTTTTTTTTCTAGTTCTTTGGCTTGAAAATTTATTTCTCTCTATTCTTCTTTTAGTATTTCTCCTAAATTTATTTCTTCTAAGTCTATTCCTTCTTCACAAGCAACTTGTTTAGGAGAGCACCACTTATCATCTGATTTTTTGCCACTAAGAGGCTACCCCCTCCCTACCTGATTATTAAATACTACAATTTGATTGTCTAAAATTATTAAAATTTTTTAAAATTTTTAAAATTCTAATATTAAATAATTTTTGAACCAGTAATCCATTTTGGATGATTTTACTACCAAAATGTTCATTTTAATGAGTCTAAAATTATCAAAATCCAATTACAGGATCCTGAGATCATTATAGCTTTGTATTGCTTTAATTATTATTTTTGCATATGGAAACCTCATAGCAAAACAAACCATTGGGCAAAAAATTTTGATTTGGTAATTTTATAAAAATTGTATTCCTATTACTCTAATTCTTTGAGAAATTGAGTTTTAAAAAAAATTTTTTTTTGCCCAATGGCTTGTTTTGCTATGGGCATCCCCATATATTAAATTATTATTAAAAATTTTATAAATTTAATATTAAATAACTTCTGAATCAGTGATCATTTCAGATAATTTTACAAATGATTCTAATAAACTAATTCTGATCATGGGATTCCAAGATTATTATAGATTTGTGATTTTAATTTTTTTTTTTGTGTTAAAGTTCCCGCTTTGGGTGAGAGTTTATTTAATCAAGCCTGTGGATCAAGGGCGCCTCTTTGGGTGCACCCACAATTGAGTTACATTGAATGAGAGTACAACTAGCCACACGTACAACATTTGGTTGTCTAATTTAAGTAGTCTGCCCGAAGGTTCTACACTAGTTGCCATACCTACAACCCAACTAGGGGATTGCCTATTTAAACCCTTTGGTCCAACGCTTCGCATGTCAATCCTACTTGTGATCACCAGTACAGCCCTCCAATACATTAGTCAGTCGAAGACAGTCCCAGATGCTACCTACATCCCCTTAGGACTAATTTATCCTCATGGGTAAACTTGGTAGAGCAGTCCCTGTTCCACACAGGTATTACCTACACTTCGGTAACTTACACACTCACCGAGGCAAGCAACTTGCAGTCAGGGGATACCTAACTGCTACCATTACCTATTTCTGCCCTTGTAAGGTTCACACCGACCCCGGTACCCACCATTACTTTTCTACCGGTCCATCACCAGGTGCCCCAAACTTCCAAACCAGTTGGCCCGGAAGGGTTGATCTACCCAGCATTAGGTGCTACTATGGTTTTTCTTCCCCTGGTACCTAATTCCAGAACATAGGTCCTTTTCCTCTGGTATGACTCTGGCGGCCAGGTTGGTGGACCCTCTCCTCCGAAGGTCATATTGTCCAGTTCTCCGGCTCCGGTTTCCGATATTCTGGTTCTGGTAGCACCGTTGAAGATCGTTGCTACTTCCTTACTCGGGACTTTTCAAATGTGTTTCCATTTTCCCGGTTCCTTGGATTTGTTTGTATCACCGGACACAACTTCGCCCGAAAGCTCCCATTCGATATGGTAACCAAGGACTACAGGTAATATACCCAACTGATTGACAGGAAACGGTTACTGTAATACAGGTCTATTTTTCCAAAGCGTCGCCAGTAGGATTTGAACCCTAGACCTGCCACTTGGAGGTGACAACTTACCAACTTCTCTAAGTTGCCACACCCTTAGATTTGTGATTTTAATATAAGTATATTAAATTAATTACAATCAATGCAAATTTATAAAGATCTTGGGATCCCATAATCAGGATTTAACAATTTTAGGTTCATTAGAATCGTCTCATTGAGATAAGCATTTTGGCAATAAAATTATTCAAAATGGATTACAGGTTCAGAAGTTATTCAAAATTAAAGTTTATAAAATCTTTAATTATAATTTTTAATATATACAAAAATAATATAATTAAAGCAATACAAATCTATAATGTTCTTAGAATCCTGTGATTGAATTTTGATAATTTTTGGCTAGTTGGAATCATCTTATTGAGATGAACATTTTGGCAGTAAAATCAACCAAAACGGATTACTGGTTTAAAATCAAAATTTAAAAATTATTAAAAATTTAATAACTTTAGCCAATTAAAAATTATCTGCTATTAGAACCTAATAATTTTTTGACCCTCCTCCCTATCCTAGAAATCAGGTGATAAATAGCACTCTCCTTAACAACTATTGCCTAAATAAGCTCCAACTATTGCAGGCTTGGTTGGCAAATAAAGTTTTGATATTGTTTTCATAGAGAAGGGGGAGGAGTGCATAAAGGGGTAGTATCAAGTGTTAAATTAGTTTCAGGATAGAGTTCAGTTACTACAGGTGGGTAAAAAGTAGTTATAGATTGTAAAGTATATTGAAAATATAGAAAAGAATTAATATTTTAAGAATTTGAAAAATTCAATTAGAAGATAGAGTATCTCTGCAAAGAGGTGAATTATCTAGAAAATTTTATTAAGAGGTAAAGATAGAAGTGCAAGCATAGAAGAAAAAAGAACTTGAACAATGTTTTTATTATAAAGAAATAAGGTAGTAGAGTAAGAGAATCCTACTTGGTTATTAAAATTTTTTGGGTCTAAATTATATAGTGATCAAGAAGTAAAATAGCACTAAATTCAAGATCATCACTAGCTTCTGTGATAATAAGTAAAATGTGTTCAAAAGTATCAATTATTCAAGCAGGTAGAAGAGTAGAAATAATAGGACTCTCTATATAAAAGTCAAAGATGTTTTTTTGGAAATCTGATAAGAAAATAAGAGTAAGTGTATATTGGAAGAACCCTAACAATCTATATGAGGTCATATTTAAAAACTGCTAATGGAGGCCCATTTTTTAAAAAAAGGTTATATTTGAAAAGTAGGTATTGGAGAAGAAGTTTATATTTGAAAACAGCTAAATAGCAACAAAGGTATATTTAAAAGAATGCTAATGGGTAATTTTTATAAATCTTATATTTGAAATATGGTAACAATCTGGGCTATAAATGCAAAATTCGAAAAAAAGCAAAAAAAGAAAATGTAAAAATTAAATAAAGATTAAGCAAAAAATGGTTTTTTTTTTAGAGAATGTTCTGTTTTTTTTTATAAGTTTTTCACATTTTGTAGTATATATGGGATCTTTGCTATTAAAATGACCCTCCGTGGCTATGTTGATTTTGTGAATAAAAATCAAATTTGCCAGCCATCTAGTAATCCAATTTGAATAAACTTTTTTTTTATTTTGTAAATCTCAATAGAATCTACAAATTAAAAAATATACAATCAAATTGGATTACTAGATGGCTGGCAAATTTGATTTTTATCCACAAAATCAACATAGCATCGGAAGGTCATTTTGATAGCAAAGATCCCATATATTTATGATCTATGCTAGCTTATAGATTAAATGATTTTAAGAAATTTTGAACTTTGATTTTTTTTTTAAAGAAAATTTTGTTTTTTTTAGAGAATGGTCTATTTTTTTTTTTTTAGAGAACATTCAGTTTTTTTTTCTTTTTTTTTTAAAGACGTTATATTTCAAAAAATGTTAGAAATAAATAAAAGTTTGATCTAATGTTTGAAATATAGCTTATATATACCAAACCAAAAGTAATAACCAAAAAATTTTTACTATGATTCTCAAATAGAACCTTATATAGATTATTTGGGGTCCTATATTGGTTATAAGCATGAAGTAGAGTATCATGCTCTAAAAGTAAGTTTTCTTCTGCTTCATAATTTACAAAAAATTTTTCACTAAAGACAGCCCTGCTCACCTCATAGTCAGTAATGCCCTTATCAGATTTTAATACTAATGCACCTTCTGACTAAATAGATTATTGCTTGACTAATTATTTTCAATATCAATTTCGTTTTTCTCATTGTCCAGTGATTCTAAACATAAACGTAAGAAATCAGAATGGAAATGCTCTATTTTCTCTAAATTTGAAATCCAAGATTCCACTTCTAAAATAAGTTTATTTCATGGCTCCTCCATTTCGTCTAAAAGCAACGTAACTTTTGTTTACCAGACTTCATGCAAGACTTCATCAGACGGTATCTGCTTTATAAATTTTTTATAGAATGCAGAGATGTTTCTATATCTAAAGTTGCATTTAAAACATCATTTAAACGTAATCGTATCTTGGATCGTTCATCATCGTCTAATTCATAATCTTTTAAATCCATTTTTAAGATGTTTTTTAATAAACAAATACACAAATCAATGATTTCTTCTGAACGTAAATGTGATAAACTATTGCTTAAATCCTGTATTCTCAATTTTGGACCTTCACCATAAATCTCTTTCAAACATTCATTATTGTTAGAAGCAATCTTATACGTCTTAGAGCTCCCAGAATATTCAGAAACATTTGACGACAATATACTACTTAAATTCATTGGTTTAAAAGCCCTTGGGTCGATAGTGCTGTGGTTAGCACTCCGGGGCACAATCACAAGGTTGCGGGTTCAAGTTCAAAAGCGACAAAAACACTGTCAGGGCCACGATTGGAAATAATCAAGCAGTCACTGGCATAGCCACAGAGTCGGGGACAACCAGAAAAGGCATAATCTGTCAACAAATGATGTAAACATTGAGAGAGCCTGGTTTAAGAACGAAAAAGGCAAGTTGTACCACCCAAATAAAAGAAAGGAATTGCAGGATCTGAGCTCAGGAGGAACTGCTCCCACCCGAAATGGAAGGAAGACTGAAACTTCGAGAAGGCTAGTACGGTATCTTTGAGAAGGTTAGAACGGAAAGGAAGTACTGGTTAGGGTCACTGGAACGGACTACTGGAGACTGGACTAAAGGCTGCTTCGAGTAGGACGTCGGAATGTTAGTACCGAGTAGGGCATTGGGAAAAGATTTTTGTGGACTGGACATGAAACGCAAACCAGGAAGACCGTAAGAAGCTGAAACTGACAACACCACCGGATGGGCATGGTAAAAATGAGGGTGTATCCAGGAAAACCGAGTATGGAATGAGGGAGGTACAGACAGCCTATAAGTAGTTAAAGTAAAATAGGATAAAATCATGTACTATAGCCGTAATTAAATGGTTAAATATAATAAAGTACGCCTACTTGGCATCCCAGGAAATAATGCCTGGTAAAGAAAAAAAAAATTCATTGGTTTGCAACTTAGTTGGTTCATTTATTCTGGTTATAAAATTCGTCATACTTAATAAATTGAAATGGAAACGGATTTTAGCTTCTGGTTAGACAAATTACATATTAAATCATATGATTAGAAATTTCTAGACAAATATAGATATACGAAATCAATCTAAAAAGATCATTAATTTCCGCACCTCAATATAGTGACAACTGTATAAGAATATATCATCCAAACAAGAGTATATGGACAAAGAACAGAGTGCTTACGATATTCCATTGAGCCGTGAAATAGAATTAGGTGCCTTTGAAGATTTTTTTTAGAAACTTCCTGCGAAAAGGATCTAAAGGAAAAGTTAGTTTAAAGAATGGGAAATTTGAACTAAAAAATTGGAAAGATTCACAACATACTTTGATGCTTTTACGAACAGAAAATAGTATGAATAATCGAATATGATTGTCAAAAGACATTTTAAAGGCTGATTTGAAAGATTTTGATATAGTGAATGATAAACAGGTGAAAATACATATAGAGTTGAAAGAATTTTTAAATATGATAGTAAGAGCTAATTATTCAATTACTTTCAATCTCAGTTTAATTGAGACAGACCTTTATGCGAAAGAATTGCATAAATTTAAAGAGGGGTCTTTAGAGGAAACTATCAATGCTATTGTGAAATTGAATCAGAATATACGGGATTTGTATCGACAAGATTTAGCAGAATGTTTACAATTTGGCTTTACAAAGTTGCGTTTGGAATGTGATCCCGATTTTGTCACTGCAAAAACAGTTTAGAAAAGGAAAAAGGATTTAAATAGAGGAAATGGATGAAACATATAAAGAATTTTCTGATATATTGGAAGATGAATTTTTAAATATAGTCAAAATTATGGCACAATTTCTTCATAAATGTTTAAAATTTCCTACAAAAGAATTAGCACATAAAGCCTTGAAGAACTTATTTATAAAGCACTCTTTTTATGAATTGCTATTTAATGATTTTACTTTTAATAATCATAATTCATTTAGACTGGCACTACAACATAAGAACAGATAAAATTGTATAACTCACTAAACCAAAATAATGAAGAAGAAACACAAAGTATATGAGACGATAGGAAGGAATTGAAGAATTAGACTTGATGTGTTTTAGGAACATTGCTGCAAATGATAAATGGGATCAATGTTTGAAAAGCTTCGAAGAACGAACGTCGTTGTGACTGGAATTTATTGAAGCAGATATGCAACGAAATAGTGCTTTGAAACAAAATTTTTTTTAGATTGTATTAGACATTTTTTTTAATGTGAAAGAGGAAAATTTTTTATGTTTAGAAGATTTTTTCTTTTTGCGCCTGAAGAGATACGGAAATTGCACAAATTGTAAGAAATATAATATAGGATATTCTTTATGCCATTCTTGTGATCCACAGATTACTAATCAAAACTGGACAAGCGGAAATGATGAAATCGATATGGTTATTAAAAATTCACAGCTTAAAGCATATGATTATAAAAAAGTTATTGAATGGATACCTTTCGATAGATTGGAAAACATTCAAGAAATCGGAATTGGTGGTTTTAGCACGATTTATTCTGCAATTTGGATAGACGGGAGGCGAAACAAAGCTCGTAAAAAGAACAATATTAAAATATCGTGTGAACAGTGTTGCACGGTTGCACTTAAAAGCCTTAAAGGTGACTTGGAGCTTCCATATGATTTTTTAAAAGAATTCAAAGCTCATGTCGAATATTATTTGAAAGGAGGTTATTTTGAAGTATATGGAATTACGCAAAACACATTCACAAAGGAGAATATGTTAGTTATTCAATATGCAGATAAAGGAAACCTTCATGACTATTTGAAACCTAATTTTAAATCACTTACTTGGAACCAAAAATTATGGTCTTTACGCACAATAGCAGAGAACTTAAAAAATATTCATTTAGCAAAATATATTCATGGAGATCTTCATAGTGGGAACATTCTTCAATTTAGTAAAAATAATTCATCAGTTGTTAGTTCATACATTTCAGATTTAGGACTGTCAAAAAGAATAGATGATTTGAACAATAAGTATATAATATTGATCATGCATCGATTAATATCGTAAAATCTGTTCAAAATAACAAATGATTGGCTGACACGTGCCGCTGTGCGGCACGTATCAGCCAATCATTAGCCATTTTTGACGGATTTTGTGATATTTATCAACGCATGATTTCAATATTAATGTTATCCAGCAATTATGATCATGATTCTCAAGTCGTGATTGGCTAACTGAGTTTTAATTCGAATAAACATGATTATGTCATAACACATGAAAAAATGACAATAAGAAATTTTTTCATGATTATATGAGTTTGCCGGATAATACAGGAATATTTGGAGTGTTACCATTTATAGCACCTGAAGTGCTCAAGGGTCAGCAATATAAAAAAGAATCAGATATTTATAGCTTTGGAATTATAATGTCTGTAATGTCAACTGGAAAAATGCCTTTTGAAAATATTTCACATGATTTAAGTTTGGCACTAAACGTTTGCAATGGAATAAGACCAAAATTTGCCTTAGAAATGCCTAAATGTTATATACAATTGGCAGAACTATACATGAATGAAAATCCTGATAAACGGTCCATTATCGAGAATATTTGTGAACAACTATATAATTGGTGGAATATTGTTTTTAGTAACCCAAATTTTTTATTTGGAGATAATCTTAAAATTTATAATGAGTTTTTAGAGGCGGATAAAGAGATTGGCAGTCCATCATCAACTTCGTTTCGCCATCCAAATGCAATATATACAAGTAGATTTATTAATACTCAAAATATATCAAAAGCCGCTAAATTATCCAATAAGGTTTCTCTATCTAGTTTTCCTGATTCAGAACTTGGCATTTCTGATTTTTGCTAAATAAGAATTATAACTTTATACTGTATTAATTTTTATAATTGTAAAGTACAATATGTAGATTTATTCTTTTTATATAATTATTTTCTCAAAAATGATTACATGATGATATTAACAATATACAGTCATATATTGAGTCTTTTGATAATAAAAAATTTTAAAATCCGATCTAATAAATAAGTAAAATAAGAAAAAAAAGGATAGATGGAATATAAAGCTCCATATTAATTTAATAGAATATGATTTTAACACCTTTAACTTCCGTTTTTAATGTCGAAAATAGTTAATCTGAGTTAACCTAATGCCAATTTAACAGAACAATTTCAACACCTTGAAAGAATTAAGAAATCAAAAAGTTAATGGTGAAAAGTTGATTCATTAGGCATTTTAAACACCTTTAAATGGTGATTTAAAATTATTTACAAATTAATATTTGAAATATTCCTGCTGAAACTATGATTAATTTGTTTAAAATTTTATTTTATAATCTACTGACCCGCTTGTGAATGATGTCACAAGGAGGGACATTATTGCGAGTCACCGGACTTCCGTGTGACAGCAGATCACTGACGGAATGGTATTTGAGTAACCTGATGATCTGCATCGATCTCTTTGGTCTTTGAGTTTTCTGCTCGACATTGGGTCCAGCTATCCCCCACCACGCCCGAAAAGGAAAAGAAAAAGAAGAAAAAGAAAGGAGGAAGGGAGGGGTAAATGAAAAGGGGGCGATACACTACTACGAAGTCACTGGACTTTCACAGAAAAGAACAACAAAGAGGCCGAAGTATCGAAAAGATCTGATCACGTGACGTCTGTTCCGCGACCCCCATCCCATACTGTACTACGTCGTTTGCATAGAAGGACGTGACTGTAGGTAAAAAGGTTGGTCACGACTGTTGTGTGCGAGGAAGGGGCACACGGCGAGACGAGCAATAATAATATAATAATATGCAGGGAAAACCTATAAGTAAAAATTAAAGTTATGCAGCGATTAATATGGGGTGCATCAAATGGCTTATGGATTTTTTTTTAAATTTTGAGATAATCATGTTTAAAATTTGTGTAATAATAACAAGACGGATTTCTAAATTTTAATTTTGGATCACAGTTAACAATACAGGATTCAAAATGAAGGCATCGACAAAAATTTTATTATGCAAATCAATAATTTTTTTTTGATTTCCCGAGAGTCACCACTGCGGGACGCCAAGTAGGCGTACTTCAAATCAATAATTTAAATATCAAAATTATATAGAAGAATGTATGCCGTGTGATTAACTCATTTTTGCAAAAATGTCATAAGCCGTGTTCTTGCTTGATGCACTCCGTATAGTGATGGTAAAAATACGCATTTTATAATAACATGCGCATGTTATATAAAATGCGCATGATATCTAATGATATAATTTTTGGAATTTATATTTTCCCTTCGGAAAATATCGGATTTTTACCCGATCTTGCGCTTCTTTTATGTTCATTCATTTTCTTTTCGGAAGTTTTCGAAACTTTTTTGTCCATATTCCTTAATTCCGCCCGGCAATATGCTCCTTGGCCTAAATTATATATACTTTAATTTTCCTATATAAAATTTAGATGGGATAAAATGCGCATGATTCCGAAACATGCATTAATGCGCACGCATGGAACCCATACCGTATCATGAAATTTATTCTGCCGGAACAAATGATTGGCTGATATGTATCGCGCAGCGGCACGTTTCAACCAATCATTTACTACAACAGAACAAATTTTATGATATTAATTATTGAATGATGTTATCGTGCAATTTATGATCTTGCTTTACAGAGTTTTAAATATGTGATTGTTATGCTTATGTAATAAAGTACAAGAAATAACGAGAAGAAAAAATCTATGATCATAAGTGTTTGCACGATAACATTAATATATATGTTGTAAGTGGAAACAGAATTTAATTCGATTCGGAATTTATATATAAAACCTCATTTTGGAGTTGATTTTATCATATGTACACCTTAACCCTAACTCTAATTTAACTAGGAGATTCTAAATCCACTTAAGTTTCGCGACATATACAATACAAATTAAAGTAATATACTGTAAATTTGAAGCTATCTAGTAACCAAACGGCGACATTTCATAGGTTTGGAGTAGAGTTGCAGGTGAAACTAATCTTCAATGGTGCACTGATGGTGCACCAGGTGAAACTGGTGAAACTGGTGCACCGATAGTTGTAGATGAACCTAATCTTCAACGGTGCACCATCGGTGCACCGATTGTCCTGGTGAAACTAATTAGTTTCACCAAAAACTCTAGTCTGGAACCTTATGTATTAGGTTTTGAGTTTAAATCAAAGTAGTATTATAACTTACATTATCATAAAAATAATGAGCTATATCTCAACAGTATCTCAATCATCCTAATCCAATACTAAATGCTTATCCTAAAAAACTTGTTGGAATGGTTTTATGACACAGCAATAAAGAGCCGTTAGAATGATTATTTGACGCAGCAATGAGGAGCTAACTATAACAAGCTATTAGAATGATTATTTAACACTAACCATAACAAATAAAGAACTATTCGAATGAATGAATATTTTGATTTTCACTTACAGTACACCTGATAATTGGTTAAAACTCATGTGACTGTCATTTTCATTCAAATCAAGCTATTCCAGTATTACTATGAAAGATCGCACCAATCAGATCTCTTCTAACAATCGAACAAAAAGATTTTTCGCAAAATTTTGGTATAATAAAAGCTCTATTTCGGTCATAACTAACCCTAACATAAGGATTTATTATTTTAAAAATTTTTAAAAAAATTCGATTGTCCATTCAACACCATTTTACATATCGCATATTATGCAATGGACATTTGAAGAAGATGTAGGTTGTTCACCTATATCTCGTGAAATATTGGATAAACTCGTAAATTGCCATCACCATAATATAGAACTTGGATCTGTTATCATTTGGATACTAAATTTAATAGTAAAATCCATAATGGATCCATGCTCTACTATAATAGATTATATATTGAAAAATTGATTAAAAATGGTTGAATCTAACCTATCATATAATAACGGGTCCAACATCTAGTAGTGAATTTAAACAAAAAAGAATGGTTCAAGTATAATAGAAAAAAATGAAACATGTGATACTAAAAGAACTACCTAAATCATTAATATCATTAATAAATATGAATTACGTATTATTATTAGACTTTTGATTAATTAATTTCTACAGAGATCGACAAAATCAGTATTATCATCATTACAGAAGCGGGAGTCGGACATTGCCTAAATCTAGTACACTATAGATATGTATTTCACTCCGCTTCCCTCCGCTCCAGTCAATTAACTAAGATACGTACTGTATGATATTTAATTTAGCCATTTGCTCATACATTTCACAATAATTTTATTGGAATTATAGAACTTTACAGAAAAAATGAACCATTATCTCTTTTATTTAATCAGTTATCATATCAGGAATTGATAGATAATCATATAAATATAT
Organism: Gigaspora rosea; assembly: GCA_003550325.1. Classification (NCBI taxonomy): domain Eukaryota; kingdom Fungi; phylum Glomeromycota; class Glomeromycetes; order Diversisporales; family Gigasporaceae; genus Gigaspora; species Gigaspora rosea. The sequence goes on along the minus strand of QKWP01000021.1, from coordinate 729,937 downwards.
GTCAGTAAAAATAAACTTTATCGTGAAGCAATTATTTAGAAAATGAACCAATAAGAAACAGTACTAATTATAGAATCGTGTTACAAGTCGTTAGAGTAATGTTACATTTACGTTTACGGTTTCGCCATTTTCCACATTTCTCTTGTGACATTTTTGGCTTTTTCCATTACCACAATTTTATCCATTTTATTTATTTATTTGTCTTAATTGAATTTATAAGTTTTTTTACGGAACAAGTGTTTCGAAAAGTTTACATAAACAAATGAAAGATTCGACATTGGCTACGATATTGAATCTTAAGTTATATGAAGAATATGTATTTATTGATGTCTCATTTACCTGCAACTATTCTCGATAGTTACAATTTAGTAATAATCATTGATATGAATTCTTCTACCTTAATAAGATTATTCATTTATAAAAATTATAATTTTCCTAGACTTTGTGAACTTAATAAATAGGAAAAAATAACAACGCGGGTGAATACTGTACTTATGTACGTATTGCAGCATCAATTATGTTAGAATTTCCTAAAGTGTAAACAATCATTGCCATTATAGTTATACAGTAATCAGCATCGTATGTTACACGGACTGCAGATTCGTGTGAAATGCCAAATGGCGTTAACATTAAAGTTAATGAATTTACAGATGATTTGCATCTTTAATACAAATCTATGAATCCCGCATATGTAAGAAAAATAAAACCATTTTGGGACAATAGTCAAAAGATCTGGAAATGCATTTTTACATTATCTATATTATCTATAGCCACTTACATTGACTTACTAACAATTTCATATGACGCGATTTTTGTGGTTATTACCAGGACAAGTAACTTCATTTTCATTGTCATCTTTTTCGCTCCGGTTAAAACATTTGCAATAAACAGGTATTTCGAAATTGATAAATTGTTTATATCTGATATATAATTGAGATACAATATTTGTAATTCACAAATACAATTTTTACAATGGTATAGTATAGTGTTCTAAAAATAGATTTGAAAAGAATTAAGGTTATGCATGTGACATTGTTTACACATTACAAATAATCTAGAAACTCGTTCTAAAAATAAAAACAATAAAGAATTTCTTGGTAACAAACATTATTTGTTTTTTCAAATCACAAACTTAATTTTCTCATCTAAATATGGTAATGATATGTTAAAGGGAATAAATGATCTGAAAGTTTTTCATTATAATAAACACATACTATATGTACGTACGTACGTAAGTACGTGTTATGAGAATTTTTTTTTCGCCAACAACAAATTTGTTTGTTAATTCTAAATGAAAATCCAAACCTAGTGCTTCTTAAAATAATTTTTTTACGTTAAATATAGTAGTTTTTAGATAATTACACAAGATAAAATGAAAAGTCTTTAAACGAATTTATATATATTAGAATCCAGGAAAAATTTTTAATAGATGTTCTTTTATGGTATGTTACTTCTTTAAATCATCATCGTATGATTTTATAATCTCTGGCAATTTTATTAATTGGATTGATTTAGATTGATTATATTGATCACAAGGTGACGCCTGTCTTTATGACAAACCGTTGTTATCTCTGAATTTTTTTTTGGAAATCTAAAGAAAAAAAAAATAATTATATAAAGAAGACTTATTCCTCGTCATTTTGATCATCAAATCCTTTCTTTATATTATGATATTTCAAAAATATTAATGAAATATGATTTCTATAATTTTCTTGGTCTTAATTTTCATTGTTCTTCCTTTCACGGAAGCTAACAATTATCTCAAGAGGATGGAGGACGGTCACTGTCCTCACGCCATGCTAACGGCAACCTCGAAGGTGGACATAAAAGGTCTAATAACTTTTTTTCCTTAACAGAAAAAAACATTGATGTTCTAAATATTGACAACTAAAAAAATATTTGACATATTGTTATTGATCTCATTTATAAATTAAACATTCATATACCATGCTTAAAAAATTTGAGAATACGCCTCTTTTCAACGTCAAATGTCTTCTTCGAAGAAACTTTTAAACTTATTTTTTCTTTATAAGTTTATATCTTTGCAAGTTTTTATCTTTGCTCTCAATTTAAATACAGTCAAACCTCTCGAAATTAATTCAAGAAAGTGTGTACTTTTAGAGAATGAGTTTAGAAAGGTTTGACTGTAATTAATTTTATGACATTTTAAGGTTTAAAATAATGTTGTGCAAAATGACGAAAAAATTAAACCTACCCCAAATGATGAAACCTCTCACGAATGACGAAATTAATGTTTGACAGCCTAAATTCTCAAAAATAGCAACCCGAAATGCCCGATAAAATTGCTCGTTGACTGTACTGTCTACTATTGTCAACATAAGTTGATGAAAATTCCTACTAGATACGACATCGAAATCACTTATCATCTCGAAATTTGAGGCAATCGCTTTGTTTCCTTTTATAAAATTCGTCATTTTGTCACCAAACTCCACTGAAAGAAAAATTAATAACACATTGGAACTTTCACTATTGCAAATTATACGCTAAAGTTTAAAATCCCTATTGAAAGCAAAATTTACCAATATTGGCATCACAATTCATAATTCATCTTTAAAAAATTATTTTAACGAAATACATAGGTTACATCTAACAACATTAATTTTAAAACCATTCATTATTGTTCATTAAACTGAAATTATGTTGCAGCGAAACTTATTTTGATCGAGCAAGGTGGTTTAAGTTCCAAAAATCCTTTACCTAAAATAATGGCAAACTGATACAATCACATCATTATTGAATCCTGACACACCTATGCGCAAATATGTTGAATATAATTTCCATGAAATTCACCGTTGCAATTTTTCAACAATAGAAGTGTGTATCTAAAATTTCCGAAAATGAACTGATTACAAAGATCATTACAGGAAACAAAAAACCCCTAATTCTGATTCGATTCCATATCAGAAAAATTCATACTACATACACCCTGATGCTCAATTCTTTGATGCTCATATTTTATGATCATGTTAAACTTTATTGATTGCAAAATTCATGAGAAACAGAGTATAAATTGCAATATCATTTAATCTTAATTAAATGATTTGACATATTGGTTTTAAAATTTTATTTAGATAAAGAACAATCAAAAAGGTGTGGCAGGATCCTACAAATAATTCCGAAAAATTATTAAAAGTTTACACGACAAATACTATAAAACATTAACAGAGTTAATAACTATATGTCAAAATATTTCTTTTTAGCAATAACTCAAAAATTTTGTTAAATTTATTCTATTGGTACAGTATTAATTATTATTATGTATTATTTTTTTTTAGGACAAATGTCGTTTTATCAAGATAATCATGGACACACTTGGCTAACTGGTACTTACCAGTGGGGGTTCAATGACCCTAGTAGTTGGTGTTATGACTATACCATACGTAATGGATGTGATGAAATCATTTTTAATTTAACCGACTGGCTGCATATGGAATATGCAGAAGCGAGTGGTTGCAACGGTTATTATGATGACCATCACAAAGGAAGTTACAAAAAGAAAAGAAATTCTGGAAATTCTTTAATTAGTAGACATGAAGAAAAATGTTCAATGGATAAATGGGGTACTAAACCTTGGTAATTTGAATTAAATAATTTAATGTGAATTTCAATTAAAATAATTTTTTTTTACATATTTGCTAATAAATGTTTTTTATTAAAATTAATATAGGGTTATTAAGGTCACTGACCTTACTTGGGATTGCGACCATCATGGTTTCAAACATAAAACTTGTGATGGTAAAGATATTTATAAGGTAAAAATAAAAAAACGGTTGTATATTATGTATTTAAAAAAATATGTTACTCCTCAGACTTTAAACATTCATCACCTACCTTTTAAATCGATAAAACTTTTTTAATTATACCTTTTTTTCACCATCCTTATATTATAAGGACATGACTACAACAGATCATGAAGATGATGAAAAAAAACCTAAAAGGCTTGAAGATGAAGGTCCAGAAACTGGACTATACTTAATCATAACTGGTGAAGGTAACGATAAAAAGCATGGAAAGTATGGAAAAAGAGAAACAACTACATCTGCTGCAGCTATTAATATAAACGATCAAGGTGGACAAGTTGCACCACTACCGCCACCACCACCACCACCACCACCACCACCAGTTACAACAACTATAGCAGTAGCAGCGGCAACAACAGTAACAGGATAAATTTTACATAGTTTTCTGTTTTCAATAACATATGGTTAGGAAATAATGTATTTAAATGTAGCTATTGATATTTATCAATTATTTTCTTATAACTATTATTGTATTATTAGCAAAAAATAAATATTAGTCTTTTATTATCATTCATATATGAATAGTGATAAAAATTTTATTAGGTTATGATCATAGGTACATAATATTTTATTATTTTGATTTTATATAATATTCATGTATGGATTTTATTCTTAACACTAATTGAGATTTAAGTGTTTAAAATATTTAATAAAGGATATAATAATTAAATTTTATACATACATTAATTTTTGATAAATTCTATTAAATATTTTTATGTTTCTTATGAAAGCATAAGAGAACCACTCATTTGACTATACATATATAATTGAACCAGAAAAAAAATATTAAAGTGCGTACCAAGATAATCTTAAATGGCTACAAAAAAATTTTGTAATTATAAATAAACATGGTAATGTACGTACGCAAATTAATTTTAAAACTGCATTGCACAATATTAAAGGTTTTGTTTGTGTTAATTTTTAGTCTTTACCAGGCAATATCTCCTGGAAAGCCAAGTAGCGTACTTTATTATATTTTAAACATATTACATCATATTACATTTATTAGAGGTTCCTAGCTAAACTATACCTCCCTCCATCGTCCGTTTTCCCGACTGACTCCAGCAGGTCCACCACGCCGGTGCCCCGTACCTCTTCGGATCGTAGGCAGCTTTAAGGAACTACATATTCCGCCAGGTCGCTTTATAGGTCGGCCATTTTTCGTCTGCCCCGGGAACTACTTTCCATTTTGGTCGGTGTAGTTTCGTCAGGTGCCCCTTATTCTCATTCTACTTTTTCCTTTTATAGTGGATGGTCCTTATGTTTACGACGTTTCTTGTCGGATTTTTTCCTTTTCTGGATGCCGCATGACCTATGTGGCTATGTCACGCAACTCTGTTATCGCTGTAGTACCTCGTCCGGAAATGGGAAGAAGTGCGGTTCCTCATCGCAGATCCTTGACACTCGTGGTCCCAACACGGTTTTTGTCATCCACTAGACTGGAACCGGCGACCTTGCGAGTGCGACCCGGAGCGCTAACCACTGCGCTATCCGACCCAGGGTCTACGTGCTCACCTTAATTGTGGTGCACTAATTCAACTGAATAATGTTACGGGTGGATGGAGTGATAGTCGTCAATTATCATTCATAATATGAATGACACACGTAAAAAACCTATAAAATATGCATTTAAATATTTTTCTTTTAATAAAATTAATTTAAAAACCAAATAATTAAACACTTAAAATTTTTATATACAGTGGTTCGAATTGTCTCATTAAGACATATTAAAATAATAAGTGTTTAGGTTACTTGATTTTAGAATAATTTATTAAAAGTAAATATTTAAAAAGCAAGATATAAAGGGTTTCTCTTCTCGTCACTCAAAAGAAGGTTTCTTTATTTAGGTTCCTTTAAATTTTGAATGAATTAAGTTCTGTTAAGTTTTGCAATTAAATTTCAATTAGCTTATTGTAAATAAATGCGTGAAACTAAAAAGAACTTAATTTTATCATGATTATATGATCCTGAAACTTATACTATTCAATATTGGAGCACTCACAAAATTGCTTGATAGAATGTTTCATTAAGATACTATACTAATTCATATTGTTATGCTCAAAATATTATATGGGCGGTCAAAAGTAGAAACCAAGGAAATTGTTTCTAAGTAAATTTTTTCTAGACTTTAAATTAAAATATCTCAACAACTATTAAACCAAACTTGATAAAAATTTTTTTATTTTAATTTTATATAGTTATAGAATTAAAATAAACAAAAATTTATTAGATTTGGTTTAATAGTTGTCAAGATATTTTAATTTAAAGTTTTAAAAAAACTTACTAAAACAATTTCCTTGGTTTCTACTTTTGACCGCCCATATTATTTACAGGTACTGTTAGTGATGTGCCATTTATATGATACCTGAAAAATTTTAGCGTACAGTACGTACAGTACGTATAGTACTGTACGTATAGTACTGTACGCGGCACATCACTAGGTACTGTATAGTAATTACCATTTGTCTCGTTATCAATATTTTATAGTGTCAAGTAATGTTACTATATTAATTGATGAATGAATATGTATTAAAATTTACAGTCAATTAATGTTCATTTAAAAATTGAGAAAAGATAATTATATTTAAAAATAAATATTACTTATAGCTTATGGTTGCCGTAATCTTGCATGCATCAATTAATATTTTGAGCTATACAACTTTCAAGTACGACACACATAAGGTCGAAGTTACAATTCTAAGATTTATGAATCGATCTCTAAATACAAACTTTATTTATGATCTAATAAATTTAATTATATCTTAAAATAACTTATCTATTTGTTGTATTGCCATTATAAACTTTAAGCATATTTATTAACCATGTCAAATCACTCATCATTAGTCACATTTACGATGCAAACATTTTATCAAAGTTCGATGAACTAGTAAAATATCAAATAAAAATAAATATAGTTACATGTAATTAAATTCGACTGAATGCCATAGTCTCTTAACTTTTTAAATTTTTAAAACGTTTCTTATGTGTATTTTACTACTATGTTTTAAAGCACTGCTACCATATAAGCGTCACGTGTAGTATGCGTGAATCTCTGTCACTATTACATTAAAACAAATAATAAACATTACTAAATCGAGTGAATCTGGTTATTGCTACCAGTTATGAATCCAGAAATTCGGTTTTTTTTCAAAAAAAAAAATCCTTGGTATTATCGCGGGTGCATAATTTATTTAGTAAATTTCAATTAATGGTTCTAAATTTGCAAGTCCTCTACATTTAAGAATTCACACGAGTTAATTACCTATTTTTATATTATCCAATATAATTTAAACTGGAGTATTTTTAACTTTTTTTAACCAAAATTTTTCTAGAGGTATTTCAATTTTTCCGAGTTTCTTATTTTTTTTTTTTTTCTGGGTTATATTTTTCAATCGAAATTTTATTTGATTTATCCTTAATTAATAATATGAAAATAATATTTAAGATAAGAATTTATTAATTCAATTTCTTCATTGTTTATTAGATAATTCAAGAAAGTTATTAAAATCGCATATTCATCATGCCATTTGTGTAAATACATCAGTATTGCGAATGTATTCCTAATCATTAATCTTTTTTTTTTTTTTTTTTGCTAAAGAAATTTATGGTTACGATAAGATGGTTGCACATTTGTAAATAAATACGCCCAAGCGTAAGCAAGTAATTTGGCATCTGCGATTGATGCAATGCAATAAAATTTTCTCATGTACAAGTTTTTTTTTATAGAGAAACGATCGTTCCGTAACGATTCACAAATGATTTGTATGCACATGCGTACGTATGTGTATGTACAACTTAAATCAGATAAAAGTTAACCAAATTGCTTCCTTTTATAGAGATAATTTAAAGTCGTGTATTAGAAATTTCTCATAGCAAACCATTATTTATTTATATACACATGATTTATCATAATAAATAATCTAGACATCTTTTCTAATATATGACATTCTAAGATTGAATTAGCAAATTTAAATGTATTTTCAATAGAAAAGGAGATCTAATTTTAGATTTTGATTTCATCAATGTCACGTTTTGCTTTTTTTTTTTGCAACATTGATTATTAAATAAGCAAATTTGCCATATCATATGAATATTGACTTTAACATCCTTTCTATTTCAGAGTTAGGTAACGCAACATAGTCATGCTAAAATCAGGAACGGGAAGGCTAGTAGTCGAATTTTTATTGCTAATTATTTGCTAGTTATTTGCTAGTTACTTCATTTTATTTTCTTTTTTTGATACTCATTTACAATAATAAAAATTTTTATTACAAGGCTTTATGCAATAAGTATACAATATTGGGCAAAAATTGTTAGAATAACGGTAATTTGCAAATGATCACGTGCCGCTCTGCGGCACGTGTAGCCAATCATTTGCCAAATTACTGTATTCGACAATTTGCCCAATATTGGCAATTTATGATCATGATTGGTAGGGAGTTGCTCGCTGTGTTTTAATTAAATAAACATGTTTACATCATAATTATAAGATATTGGTCATGCAACGATTAATATCATGAAATTTGTTTTGTCGGAGCAAATGATTGGCTGACACGTGCCGCGTAGCGGCACGTTTCGACCAATCATTTGTTCCGACAGAACAAATTTTGTGATATTTATCATCGCATGATCCAATATCGATGTTATCGTGCAATTATGATCATGATTCCCTATGAAAAAAGTGGTCCGGGTGGTGTTACGGTTTAGCACGGAGGTGTCCGTGATGGCACGTGCACTGTGGCACGTATATATACGACACACGGAATGGCACGTGTTTAAAATGATACGTATCGGCTCGTTGTGTATGTCCACAATGACACGTGTAAGATTTTTATACGGAATGGCACGTATTCGGGATGACACGTATAGGCTCGTTAGTTGGGATTACACGTATTTAATGGCACGTGTATCTCGTGTAGCCAATAAAATCGCAGGATCAGGTGTAACGTGAAAATTCAAAACAAACGAATTTTTTTAAAAAATCGTCTGTACCTCCAAATCTCATCTATGAAATGCTTTTTAATTCCTAAAAAAAAAATTCCTTGCAAAATTTTGCTATAGGCATGTTTGTTACCACCCTTCACAATTATACTGTACTCTAACTAAATTGAATTCATTCTTGTCGTAAGAAATATATGCACGTAAACTTACGTGTGCTTCGGCCCGTGCCAAAACACGTGAATTTTGGCTTAGTAAAGTGCAGCAAAACCCGGTCCATTTACGGTCCAAAATGTCCAGGCAGATGGTCCAATTCGGACCATTTTAGTCGTGCCAACACGGAACTCGCACGTGCAAACCCGTCTCTTTAGCCGTTCCACAGATCACTGTGCTTTTCCGTAGAACCACGTGCATATCCGGACGGATTTTTTTATAGGGATTTAAAAGTTGTGATTGGCTAACTGAGTTTTAATTTGGGATTGTTGTGCTTACGTAATAACATACAAAAAATAACAATAAGAAATTTTTTCATGATCATAAGTGTTTGCACGATAACACATGAAAAAATAACAAGAAATAATTTCATGATCATATGAGTTTGCCGGATAACTTATGATTCTTGATTTATATACTAGTTTTGTACACGTGCTTTGCCACATGTATAGTGATAAAAAATTTTATAACAGTGGATTATAATACATATAATGCCTGATAATGTAAAACGAATAATAAACTTTACGTGGGCTAATCATAGATGCGAAGATTATTATATTAATTTAAAAAATAAAAAAAAATCCAACTGACTGACCGAAGTTTTTAGATTTCATGTATATGTAAAACAAAAATCAACTTTGTGTGGCCTATTCTTAGATGTGAATATTATTCCATTAATTTACAATAAATTAAAAATAAAATAAAATAAAAAAAAAGGAAAAAATTTAACCCACCAAAGTTTTCATATTCCATGTAATGCATAAAGAAAAATCAACAATGTATGGTTTAATATTAGATGTAAGCAGCAAAGCAAAAAGGAAAAAAACAATCGTGTGAAGTTTTTAGATTCCATGTAATGCAAAATGAAAAATTAATTTTGCATGATCTAATCTTAGTGTGAATATTATTCTATTAATTAAAAAGAAAAAAAAAACTGACCGACTGACGAAGTTTTCAGATTCCATGTAATGCAAAACGAAAAATCAACTTTACATGCCTAACCTTAGAAGTGAACATTGTTCTATTATTTTGTAGTAAAAAAAAATAAACAAAAATCTAATGAACTGAAGTTTTCAGATTCCGTGTAATGCAAAACGAAAAATCAACTTCGCATGGTCTAATTTTAGATGTGAATGTTATTCTATTAATTTACAATAAATTAAAAAAAATAAAAGAAAATGTAACCGACTTATCCAAGTTTTCAGATTTCACGTAATGCAAAATGAAAATCAACTTTGCGTAGCTAAATGTAAATATTATTTATCAATTTGCAGTAAAGTAAAAAAAATAAAAAAATAAAAAAATAATAAAAAACTGACAGACCGACCAAAGTTTTCAAATTCTATGTAATGTAAAGCGAAAAATCAACTTCGTGTGGTCTAATTTTGGATGTGAATATTATTCTATTAATTTAAAAAAAAATTTTGACAGACTAACCGGTTTTCAGATTTCATGTAATGCGAAATAAAAAATAATTTTGCGTGGCCTAATTATATATTCTCATAAATAATTGCCAATACTCACCCTTATATAATAACAAATATTGAGTATGCAACGGATAAAAACATAAAAGTATACAAGATAAAATTGGTAAGTTTACTCTGTACATATGTACATGTACGTATGTAAAAATAAGTTTTCCCACAAACCGGTTACTTTTCTGAAGATGACCAATTAAAAAATATTTAATATAAGCTTAATCGTCGTTACTATTAACGCAATCGCATGTAAAAATAAGTTTTCCCACACAATGGTCACATTTTCTGAAGATGACCAATTAAAAATATTTAAATGTATGCTTAATCGTCGTCACTATTAACACAATCACATGTAAAAATAAGCTTTCACACACAACAGTCACGTTTTCTTAAGATGACCAATTAAAAATATTTAATGTAAGCTTAACTCGTCGTCACTATTAACACATCAAAATCAAAAATGTTTAAAACGGATGAATTTGTTTTAGGGTGCATCAAAATGACATAATACGCACATGTTCCGAGTTATCCAATCAAAGAATAAATGCCTGATTACAGTTATCATTTAGTAGTATTTTAGGTGTGTAGATCTGTAGATTCATCAGAATGTCATAATGTGCACATGTTCTGTGCTATCCAATCAAAAGATAAATTGCCGGATTACGGTTGTAAGTTTACTTTGTTGTACATATGTACGTATGTAAAAATAAGTTTTCCCACAAACCGTTACTTTTCTGAAGGATGACCAATTAAAAAATATTTAATGTAAGCTTAATCGTCGTCACTATTAACGCAATCGCATGTAAAAATAAGTTTTCCCATACAATGGTCATGTTTTCTGAATATGACAAATTAAAAATATTTAAACATAAGCTTAATCATCGTCACATATTAACACAATCGCATGTAAAAATAAGTTTTCCCACAATGGTCACGTTTTCTTAAGATGACCAAATAAAAATATTTAATGTAAGCTTAACTCGTCGTCACTATTAACACATCAAAATCAAAAATTTTAAAGGATGAATTTGTTTTAGGTGTAGATTACATCAAAATGACATAATACGCACGTGTTCTGAGTTATCAAATCAAAAGAATAAATGCCTGATTACGGTTATCATTTAGGTGTGTAGATCTGTAGATTACATCAGAATGTCATAATGTGCACATATACAATCAAAAGACAAATTGCCGGATTACGGTTGTTATTTAGTATTATAAGAAGATAAGAAGATTGTATATCAATTCTAAATTCTGCCAATTATGAATATAACCCATGATGGTCTACAACCCAGGCATCAAATATCCACCCAACGTGACCAATGACAAAAAATTCTATAAGTTTTGTATATGTTAGGTTAGGGCTATGGTAAGTGTCTAGATTTATGGTTTAGATTAGTTGTAATATAGTAAAATTGCTCAAGAAAACTCTTATTAGTCACAAAAGGTGGTTTCTTATGCTAACTTTTGAGAAATAAGCAGTTTAGCGCTTAAAAATGATTGTTAGCACTTGATGTTACTCTAAATTACTTTTCTGTTTATTTATAGTAATTAACTCTTTATTATTATAGCACTGCGATTGTGCTTGCTTAAGAGATATTTGAAGTGCAGCCCAAGCTCATGAACGTTCGAAATTTTCGCTTATCGAACATTAGTTGTATATATAAAATAAATTGCAAATGACGATTAAAAAGGAAATCCTATTTTTGAAAAAAATGCTCAAATAAAATAACTCATAAATTAATTACTAAATATAAGACAATTACTTAACCTTAACTAGTAAAATAAAATATATATTTACAAAGAATAATTAATGATTAAAAAGAAATCCATTATTATTAACACACATAAATAGAATAATAAAACCAACGTATATTTTAATTACTAAATATAAAACAATTAACTAGCCTTAACGGGAAAAATTAATTATTTAATAGAGACAATAAATAGAAAGCTATTTATTCGTATGTATGTACTATTTTTTTATTTTTCTTTGCCATATTGATAATTTAAAATATGCACTATTCTAAAACATTTAACACTATGAAATTACTGAAAAAGAAAAAGGTTTATACAAATTATGTAAACACGAGTAAAATTAGTATTATTTATCTGTAATTATCTATAATAAACTTGCTGACAATGCTGCTATGCTTAAGTCATAAAATTGATTTATAGGATGTTCACGACACATCAATACAAATTTTCATTACTCGTAATTCAAAAAAAATATTATAATTACTTTATTAATTATCTCATTAATGTATCAAAAAAGAAGGGAAAAAACACAAAAACACTTAAACCTGAATTTTCATGCAGTGATCATTGTATTTATCCATAATTATTTATGATAAGCTTAACAATAATTCTGCTCTGTTTATATCATAAAACTGATCTTTGCAAGGAGCATAACACATCAATACAAATGTGCATTTCAGCAAAAATAAACTTATTCTAATTGCTTTATTGATTACTTTATTAATGCACAAAAAATAATACTTAATCATAATTTATACAGTGCACATTATATTTTTAATAATTATGCAAACCCAGAAAAGAGAAAAATCTGACAAGAAACATCGTAAACATAAGGTTATCCACTATAAATAAGGAAATAGAAAAATGTGTATAAGGAACACCTGACGACACTAAATGACTGAAAACGGATGTAGCTCCCAGGGTAGATGAAAAACGGCCTACCTATATAGCAATCTGGCAGAAAGTGATTTCTTTAAAGCTACCTATGATCTGAGAGGTATGGAGCACCAACGTGGTGGGCCTGCTGGAGTCAGGCAGGAAAAGGAGGGAGATATAGTTTAGCTAGGAAAGTTCCTAATATATGTAATGTAATGTAAGTCCTTTGAAAATTGAATAAATAAAGTACACCATCCGGCGTCCCCATAGTAGGGGTTTAAAAAAAAATAATAATTATGCAACATCTACTATGCAACAGGTGCCATTCAAAATCCTGACAAATAGAATCCTGACAGGTCATAATCCCATCAAAAAAATCCTGACAATCCGACAACAAAAAACTATTAAGTTTATTTAAATTAGGTTAGGGTTAGGGTGAGTGATTAGGTTAGGATTAGGGTGAGCACCTAGATTAGGGTTTGATTTAGGCAATTTTTTTTTAGTAATATTGCTCAAGAAAAGCTTCCTTTTTTTTTATTGTTAGGATTTTTGATTTTCTGGATTTTTTTTGTCAGAATTATGACCTGTAGGGAGTTTGTTTGTCAGGATTTTGACCCAAACACCTATGCAATACAACAAAACAAATATGCACTTTATATCAATTCAGAAAAAAATAATTCAAATTATTTTATTAACTAGCAATGTACATGTTGCAGGTGACTTTGTTGCCCACTTGCAATTTTTATAATGAAGAATTTGAATAAATTTGTTCTTTTCTGACTTATTTTGTTGTTTTTTTTATTATTAAATATATGATAAGCCAGTTTTCACAGGAAGATTCCAAGTTGAAAATTAATCAATTTATTCAAGATTGCTAAGAACCTTACTATTTATAGGTTGGGTTAACTGCGTTTAATCATTGTTAACCTATATTAACATACAATTGCCACTCTACCCTAGTACAGAAAATTATATAAACTATAGATGTTTTATTACAGAATTATTATTATTTTTTTTTATAAGTATATACAAAAAATTTTTTTAGATTTTCCTTATTTGTATATTTGATTATAATTTTTATTCTCATGTTACACTTTAAATTGTATCATACATGACATTGGGTATCCAGTGTATTGTATAGATCAAATATATTAGCCTTGTGTAAATTTGAATACTGTATATAAATTTGTTGTGAAATGAGCACAATGAGCTATAGTAAAATATCAGATAACAAATTAATAATTTTTAAAAAATCTACATACTTAACTAATATTAAATACTACTAGATATAACCCATTGCTTCTCTGATAGTGTTACAATAAAATATTTATATATAATTTTATAATTATATATGTTTTGATGTATTTCATAAACAGGTATGTCACTGAATTCATATAATTATTAAGGTGATCCAGGCAAATTTGCATGCTAATATTATCCAATAATTGCACAAATTTCCCATTAAAGGCATGTATTTAAATGAACTAATTATGTCATAGATGCATTGTTTAGAATTTAATAGATATCAGAATTTTAAAACAGTAGAATTTCCATATGCAACAGTATTTGGAGTGATGTAATAAGATGAAGTTTGAACGCCATTTCGCTAACTTAAAGAGAAAAAATATGCAGAATTAGTATAGGCTAAAACCTTTACACCAGTGATTACCCAGTATTAATATTACAAAGATTAACGTAATAGTATGAACCATGTCGTGTTAAGCTGTACGATCATCAACAGATAACAAAAACAATCTATATTGACAATTAATCTAAATTGGATCGATACAAGAAAAAGTAAAAGAAGGGCAGCTCCAACAATTACGCAATTCCATTACAATAAACTAGTGTTTCGTTCTATTCTTTAAGGGCCATCCAGATTAAATTCGGATCCTACTTGTGTACCCGGATGTAATCCGAATCTGGATAAATCCAATTATTGAATCCAGATTCTATATGAACACAAAGTGCTATCACTTTACTCAGTACATTTACGAATTTGGCTAAGTGCTAATATGAAGCTGTTTTATTTGAAATATACCAAATTTGAATGGTTTATTCATATATTTAACAAAATGAATGCCAATTTCGAATTTTATAAATTAAGGAACGTGTCAGGCAAATGCAGTGAGCGATACGAAATATAATTAATTTTTGTGTATCAAAAGATTAAGATCGAATTTAGGGTTAGAATTATAGCTGATTAGTATGGTACAGGTTTTAAAAAATCAGTCTGTATTATACTGATCTGCTCATCTATACCATAAGCTATAATTTCGGTATAAAGATAACCAGAAGGGGTGTAAAATATCCGTATTCTATATACCATACTGATCAGCTATAATTTCGGTATTAAGATAACCAGAAGGGGTGTAAAATATCCGTATTCCATTCATTCCATGCTGATCTGCTGTAACCGCTATAATCTCTCAATATTTGGTTGATTCATCAAATCGACACACAATATTGTCGTGATTAAACAACCGTTAATACCCGTAATCATGCTTGCATAACGAAGTATAGTTAACCGCCATCTAGAATGGTGCCAGCAAATCTTACTTTTGATTGGGCGCATGATTTCGTGTTAATGGATCGTGCTTAGTGAGTTAGTGATGTCCAAAAAATTTTGCAGGCACGTGACTTTTTTGTGGCGCAAACCAATTGAATTTTAGGATCAGGTGTAACGTAAAAATCGCGCTTTTTATGATTTTTCATAAAAAATCACTAATAACTTTAAAGTTCGTCTATGAAATCGTCTACTGCGCATTAACAAAAAAAATTCATTGCAAAATTTTGGTATCAATAACACTCTAACCAAGCGTCTAACCCAAATCCTAATCACTCGATTTATTACTTTAATTCTTTCGCTTTATTCGATTGTTTTGATTGTTTTGTTTTTCACGTCACACCTGATCTCAAAATTTGATTGGTTTGTGGCACAAAAAATCACGTGCCTGCAAAATTTTTGGACACCACTAACTTACTAGGTTGTGCCAGTAGCATGTTATTATTGTACTTTTACTTTGAGATAGTCGTAATATCATATATGATGAAACGAAATCAGGTGAGATTGTTCCACGTCATTCTGAATTTACATCAATTTTGAATTTGACATGTTACGAAAATTAGTTGGATGATCATCCCAAAATTCATCATGTATCCCACTAATTTTTAATCAGCTGTAATAAATAATCGTTACGTTCATATTTTCCAATGGGAGTGTAATATATTTATCGTCGGTTGCTGGAAATTGACAATCACATGAAAGATATTTAGGATTATAATCCTTATCTTTAATCCGTAAATATTACGGATTTATCTGGTTAAAATTAGCGGATACGGATATCCGTATTCAATCCGAATCATCGGATCCATTCGGATGAGCGGATTACGGATCGAAACACTACTTTTAACATTTACAGCGAGAAAACTAGCATATTACCAATTAATTATTTTATATTATCTCATACTATGATACTTTACTTATTATATCATTTCATTCATTCTATCATATCATCGTTGATTATTAACAAAACTCTACATAGCCCCGAAACGATTTACCGGATCTGACATATTTGCACACACTTACTAGTGATATAAGCGATACGACACCTGTTATAATAATAATAATAATAACAAAAGATATATATATATGTAGATTTGGCTTTATCTATACCCTACAAATTACTTTATAATTATAAAAGTATCAATATTTAAATAACCTATCTTAACATACAATCTTAACTTTAATTATGATTATTCAATATTTAATAAAATTATTATTATTATCTCTCATTTTCATATTGCAAAATTATTCAACAGCCCAAATCACTCCACCATCATCACCATTATTACCATTAGCCAAATATTGGAAGGTATCAGAAAATGATGTTCCCAAACTATTAGAGTTTGAGAAAAACTTAACAATGGTGAATGGAATACTAACGTCATTATTATTTCAATATAATGAAAGTTTTGGCGGAACTTTTATAAATACAAAAGAAAATTTAATATTTATCAACACAATTGACTTTTCTAAAGAATCAATCATAAGATCCTCATCTAAATTAAAAGAATTTGAAAACTTATTAAAATTTATACCTGCAAATTATTCTACCAACCAATTAGATACTTCTTTTAAAAACTTAAATGACTTGGCAGATAAAACCAACCCAGTTAACATTATGTTTGGTATTAGTCCAATTTATAATGGTATCGTTGTAGATTTAAGCCATACTGACGATATTGCGAATGAAGCATTTATAAATGGCACATTAATTCTCGGACCAATTATTTTGATGAATTATTTAAAATACGATGATTCATTAACGTTGAATTCTACATTTGATTCACCTACTTCAAGATCTCACACTAAAAGACATTTAAACATTAAATATCTAGGTGGTGAGGGTGTGGCTTATGAAATTGATGAAAATTTCATTGATATAAGATGTTCAGCAGGTGTTTCTGCATACAATCAGCAAACTGGAATAGGATATCTCTTAACTTCAGGCCGTTGCTTTCCAGAAGAAGGATTAGTTATTTATCATACGCCATGGTATTTTCCAGAAATAGCTACTCCCTTTGGGAGTATACAACATATTCAATACTCTGGTGTAGATTTTACTCTTATTCAAAAAACTAGTAATGGGTTTGATTTAGTCCCAGAGATAAGAAGTTCAAATGATGATTTTCCATCGTTATTTTATTGAGAGGTTTGCTTATCCAATTGTTGTTGGTCAGCATATATGCATATCTGGCTATGCAACATTTATTATTTGTGGACAAGTATCAGAGCTTGATTCAAGGGCAGACTTACCGTCATTAAGAGGAGATCCTAGACATGTTAAATATAGAAGGATATTTAGAATGGAAGTATTTGAGGGACAGATTGGTAATAGGGATAAAGGAGGCACAGTTTTTGGTTATGTTCCTAGCGATGGATTTCAACGAGTTACAGCATATGGTATAGTTACTCACACTTTTGATGGAGGAGCTACAAGCGTTTTAGGAGGTCGTCCAATCGCAGTGACGCCAATTAGACGTATAGTAGAATTTAGAGATACAAGAAATTTAATTGGACCTCTTACATTTATAGATATGGAGACATATCCATTTGCGCCATTTTGACGCCGATCATTTTTATGTAAATTGCGATATAACAAAATAATTTATTTTTAGATAGATATCAACTACTATAGTAATTCGTGCAGGGAGTTTATTCAATAATTTTAAAAATGCTCCTATGGTGCTGAACACAATATCTGATATATAATGTTTATTAATTAATTTTAAAAATGCTCCTATGGTGTTGAACACCATATCTGATATATAATGTTTATTAATTAATTTTAGAATTAGAGTGTTTTAGGATAAAGAGGTGTTTTATATACAGTAATATAATGTAGATTAGATATAAGGTCCAAATTTTAGTCCTCGCGAGGTTATCAGGGCCCTGAACATTTTTACTTAGAATACCCGATCCCGTTTACTTTGTAAGTTTTTGTGAAATAGCACTTATGGTGTTCAACACCATTTAGATAACTTGGTTTTTTTTGCCACCATGGTTATTGGTATAGCAGAAATTTATAGGATCATTCAAATCTCGTAATTAAATGTGTATTTCTGAGATGTTTTTTGAACCTAATACTAGTGAAAATTTTCTGTAAATTTGTTTGGTGTATGGTAAAAGAATTGTTTTGTGTCAGCATATTAATTACCTAAATAACTTATGTGAAAATTTTGATTGTTAATACTTTTTTTTTAATTTTCTTTTTGGTTTTATTTTTTTTTATTTTGATTGTTAATACTTTTTTTTAATTTTTTTTTTTTATTGTTCTATTTTTTTTTAATTTTTTTTTTTTTAATATTTTTAATTTTTTTTTCCATGCATTTATTTAAACTCTAAATAACTCGACATAATGTTGTTTATGAAATTTTACTGTAATTTTAATAGTTAACATTCTATACACTTCGAATTAGATAAATCGAGGTTTTATAATTAGCCAATGAGATCTTTGCCAGGAAAGTCAACCTTCAACATTTTTGAATAGGCAAATTAGGTGCAAACTTAAACAAACATGTTATTTTTTATTTACATACAATCATCTTTTGACTTAATTAATTCAATGGTTCATCAAATAATTTTTTCGAGTTAATAAAGTTAAAAGATGATCTGAATGCAAATAAAATTCGGTATGTTTGTCTAATTTCCTCGATATAAAAACGTCGTTGGGTGATTTCTTATCAAGGATCCCAATTAAGTAATGTGTTCTGTAAATAGTTAGGATTTTTAAATAGTATTTTTACGATGTTGAATTATAAATAGGTCAAATAATATAAGTTTGATCTTTATTAGGAAAACCTCTAATACAATTAATTGAAGTGTAATCAATTGTTAAATATTTATGATCAAATGTTCGCTAAATTCGTAATAGGATAATAAATTCTTGAGCTGTTAACGTTGAAGTTAGTAACGATTTTCTGAGACTTCATTTTAAGCCTATTATTAAGAAAGTATCATGTCTAAGATATAAGTTAATCTTTGAAAGTATAAAGTTGTTCGTCCAACAAATAATAGTGTAGATTGTTATTTATTTTTTTTTTTTATTTATAAGTTCAGTTGTTCATCCAATTATTTTTCGGTGTGTTTTTTTTTTATTTTTTTTTGTTTTTAGAATTAGTTATGATTATTTTAGTGATGATTGAATTTTACTTACTCATCATATTCTTGTTGATTAAAAATATCGAACAGTTGTTTTTTTTGCATCTTAGCTAATAATTTTTTTTTTGTTTTTAATGTTTCGAGAATAGATTCTAGATTATATTTCAGGGCATATTACAATGAGATTAATCAAATGAATCGAATGTTTATATTTTTTTTTATCTAGTTATAATCAAGTTATGCATTCGATTTTTGGGAAAAGGTTTGTGTGACCGGAGTTCAGTGAATCTTAGAGTAGTACAATAATATTAATTATTAATTTTAGTGAGATTGGTTAAGATTAGGAATATATTAAAATGAATAATAAAGTAAATTATCGAAAAGAAAAGAAATGCTTTCTTAAATTTTAATCAAAGCTTTGATTACATTCGAAGTGTTAAGTTGTTGTTTATTATTAGTATATGTATATTTACTTCCTCATTTCTATTTTTTTTTTCTGAAGAAGGAAATTAATTTTGATAAATTTTATTTTATTCAATTTATTTAGTATGATTTAAGGAGCTCGTGTTTGTGCATATAATTATCCCACTTATCTCACTTTTGCTTGGTTTTTCTTTTTTTTTGAATTTTTTTCTTTTTTTTTTCTGAAATAAAAAAAAAATTTGATTTCTGGAAATTCTCATCAAGCTTAATCCTCCCTAAGATGTGTCTATTTTTTTTTTACGAATATCTTTTGGGTCAAATATTTTTCGATTTTTCAGTTTTTCTATTCTATTCGACCAAGATTATTCAATTATTCGAATTTACTATAGATCACTATATATTTTTTCAAATTTATTTAAAAGTTATCGTTTTTTTATTGCGTTTTTAATATTTTTTGTATACGACATTAGGTGTTTGTTTATGATTTTTGCTATTTACCTTGACATTATCTTATGTTTTATCATCCTTTTATTAGAAACTTCCGTCTATCTTTTAGTAAAATTGTCAATTTTTTTTGTTCAACATCGTCATCTGTATTATATTCTCGTCTTCTTATTTTATCAAAATAAAATTTACGGATTTTAATTCTGAAGCCCTTATTAATGTAATAAATACGTAAATAAGAAATCTTTTTTGCCGCAAACAATTAACTTACTTATTAAATTGAAGATAATTCTAAATAAAAAACCAAACCTAGAGCTTCTTAAATAATTTTACGTTACGAACAGTGGATATTAGGTCATTACATAATATAAAACATTCTTTAATAATTTACATATATGAATGAATCCTGGATAATTTTTTAAATTCATGTTCTTTTATGGTAAAATATTCTTTATTAAGGTTAATAATATTCTAATGGTTTTATAATTTTTAGCATTTTTATTTACCGTATTCCTCCGAAAATAAGCACCCCCTTTTTACTATAGGGGTGCTTATTTTCGGATACTTCACAAATAATTAAACAATTTGGATACAAAAAACAAAACTTGTTCACTCCTGCTATACTGGAAGTCGATATAGCTATCGTGCTTATCGTGATAGTCATTTGATTGTCCTTTATAATTGTCTTTTATTGTATTATCTCACTTCAATCAACTTCCATAACGATGATTAAACCTGTTCGATTATGTATGATTACCTTAAAATCCGGACGCGTGATGCAATTTTTCACATAGTGAAAAATTAAAAAACACGTGTATGTTTACATCACATGTACATATAAATAGTATCTTGTCACTTCGTGTACTTTTTTTCTTTTTTTTTTTTTTTTTTTTTTAAAAAAAAAACTGATTGAATGAACATTATTACCATAGTATGGGCTGACCAAAAAATAAAGCCATCGCTTCTAAATCAAAGCAAGGAAACATTTCAAAATCAAAACCGAGAATTCGAAAAAAATAGTATTATAGTGTATTTGTGGTTAATTCAAGTGTATGCTCATTCGTGCTTATAAAAAATTGGGGGGTGCTTATTTCGGGTATTACATAATTTGGGGGTGCTTATATTCGGGGGGTGCTTATTTTCGGAGGAATACGGTATTACAAAATGCTGTTATTTTTAGAATTTTTTGAATCCCAAATAAAAGAAAATAGTCATATAAAAAGTTATATAAAGAAGGCTTATTCTCTGATATTTCGTTTATTATCAATATTATAATATTATAATAATATTGATGAAATATTCATTAATTCATTGTGATAGACCAGTAATATGGATTTCATAACTTCCTTACTCCTCGCTTTAATTTTTGTTGTTATTCCTTCCTCAAAAGTTAACAATAAATATCTCAAGAGGATGGACTCTGATGGCCATTGTCCACATGCCATGCTAACAGCAACCTCGAAGGTAGACATAAAGGTCTAATACTTTTTTTTCTTAACATGATATTGATCTTTTAATTATTGACCACTAAAAAAAAAAAAAAATTAACATATTGTTATCGATCTCGTTATACTTAAAAAATTTGAGCAAATACGCTTATATTTCGCCATCAAATGTTCCTTCCCATCGAAAATTTTCAACAACAGCAGGTTATCCGAATTGTAAAAAATTACGCAAATCACAAAGATCATTTCAGCAAGCAAAAAACCCTTTTGATGCAGTATGAATGATTCTGGCTAGGGATATTATCCTGCTTGCCAAAACTCAGGTTGACCCTGTTTGGAACCGATTCCAATGAACTCGAGTTTTTGCGATCACATGATTTTATTATTAACAAATGAGTTTGAAATAGATCGGGTGAGTAATATTAATTTGTAATAAACTTTAGACTATCATCATGACGAACAAAAGTAATAGCGATAGCAGTTTTATCAAACTGCTCATGCAAGCATAATTATTAGTACATTTATATACAAAAATCAGTTTTTATGTAAATATGCTCCGAACAGAGTTCCAAGGGGTTTTAAGCACAAGCTGATCAGTTGGAGCAGGATAACATCCCTAATTCTGGCCCATATCCGGAAAATTTGGTCTACACTCTACTGCTCAATTTTTCGTTGCTTAGATATATAATACTTTATGATCAGGTTAAAATTTAGTGATTGTAAAATTTATGAGAACGGAGTAAATATTCAATTTCATTTTAATATTTGGCAATTTTAATTAAATGAATTGCATATTAATCTTGAAATTTTATTGGATAAAGAACAAACAAATATGTTTGATAGTCCAATATGTAATTCAGATACATTATTATTATTTCATACGACTAATAATACAATATGACAAAGTTAATAACTATGTCAAATACGTATCTCTCTTTGGTGATACACTCAGACATTATTGTTAAACTATTATTTTGGTATTAATTATTATTGTGCATAATTTCTATAGGACAACTGTCCTTTTTCAAGACAATCATGGAGAAACTTGGCTCACTGCACTTACCAATGAGGTTCAATAATCCTAAAAGTTGGAATTATGACTAGTCCATACGTGATGGATGTGATGATATCATTTTTAATTAACCCACTGGATGCATAGCAGAGAGTAGTTTTCATGGTTATGATGATGACAAATCTAAAAAAAGTCACAAAAGGAAAAATAAATTCTAGAAATTTCTTAATTAAGAGACATGATGAAGATAAATGTTTAATATATAAATGGGGCACAAAACCTTGGTAATTTGAGTGAAATAATTTTCAAAACTTTTTTTTGTGCATTTACTAATAAAGGATTTGATTTTCGCAGATTAAAATTAATATAAGGTCAGTAATATCTCTGACCTTACTTGGGACTGCGACGATTATAGCTTCAAATATAAAATTTGTGATGGTAAAGATATTTATAAGGTAGTAATAAAAAAACGGTTGTTTATGTTTATTATGTATTTAAAAAACAGGATATGCCTCAAAATTTAATCTTCACCTGTCCTAAATCGATAAAAAAAGGTCTATTTTGTCCCTTTTTCTATCATTCTTAAATTATAAGGACATGGTTAAAGTAGATGATGATGAAAAAAAAACTGAAAGGCTTAAGGCTGAAGAACCAGAAACTGGACTATACATAGTTATAGTTAGCCAAAGTAGATGGTAAGCATAGAAACCGTGTTACTACTACATCTGCTGCATCTATTAACATAATATGACGGTGAAACAGTTGCACCATAACTTTACCTCCTTCTACAGTTTCTACATCTTCTTCCCCATCACCTCAAACAGTAGCAGCTACCACTACAACAGAAGTTACTTAATCTAGTGCATCACCTACAACAACTACTTTGACAGCAGTAACTTCAATTAGTACACTACCTTCAGTCCTTCAGTTAGTACACCACCTTTAACAACTACTAACAGGAACTCCAAACTAGTGTTCTACCTTCAGCAGCTACTGAATAAAAGAATTCTTTTTTAATTTTCTATTTTCAATAGCATTGATTAGGAAATAATTATTTAAATTTATATTATATAGTTATTAATATTTTGTCAATTATTCTCTTTGAATTATATTGTTGAACTATTAAGATAAAAGCAATTATTAGTCTTTTATTATTCATATATGTAAATTTTATAAAGTTATGATCATAGATGCATAATATTTTATTACATTTATTATAATATTTGCATATAAATTTTATTATTAACACTAATTGGGCTTAAATGTTTAAAAAATTTTAATAAAGGATTATAAAATTGACTTTTATACATTAATTTTTGATAAATTCAATTATTAGTTCATTAATATATCATATTTTATTGACGTTAATCAGAACAATGGTTAATCTTGGAAATATTATGTTTCTCATGAAAATATAAAAGGATCACCTCATCTGAACGGAGACAAGAAAAATAGGTTTATTATCATAAATAAATTGAATTCAGAAAAATGTATTAATTTATATGTACCTAAGTAATCCTAATTAGCTATAAAGTAGCACATACATATGTAAATTAATTCAAAAGAATTTTCTTTCAAACCTTTGATTATGTTAAGAGTTATATAAAAACTTTTTACAAAAATCATCAGACTGTTGAATATCTGTTACGTATGTATGGTGCGTTAGTTCAATTGAATAATGCTATGCGTGGAGTGATAATTGTCAATTGTTATTATTAATATGAGTTTTTTCCTTCTTTATGAATTGAGTTCTCATAAGTTTAGTATTTAAATCCAACTAGTTTATAGGAAGTAGATATATGAAGCTGAACAAAATTGGTATATTTATATAGCTTGGAAATATACCATTCCTTTATTGGAGACTCATCAAGTGTTTTTATATAATCATTAAAATTACTTGGAGTGTTCAGAATGAAGCAATTTTTCACTATGTGAAAACGTGCATTGCATAAATGTTACTTCACACGCACATATAAATCATATTTTAAACAATTGATCTACATTACTGTCACAACAAGTACTCGCGTCAAAAACATCTATCAATTTACCAGGAACTGAGTACGAGGTTTACGGGCAAGTTAAGTAGAGTAGCTCTTTTGATTCTGATTGGACAACCTGTTCACATGAATTCATCTCTATTTGTATGCCTCTGCCTATATCAGAATTTGTGTGCAACGATGAATATGTCCTTATTTTGTGTAACTGGGGCTTTTCGAATGAGATCATGTGTATGATGAAGATTAGGGCAATATAAACTAGAGAACCATTACAATAATATGCTACTTTGCGTAGTAACGATATAATAATTCTATAATTACTCGATTTGATTGCCTCTGCCTATATCGGCAACGATGAGTATGGCCTTTGGTTTCTGTATTTCGCATACCTGGAGTTTTTCGTCTGTTATCAGGTGTATGATTTAAAATTGGGCCAATATAAACTTTGCGTGTTAGACGTTTCATGGTCAAATAACCATTTTAAACTATTACAATAATATGCTACTTTACGTAGTAACGATATATATTAATTATATAATTACTCTATGCGGTTTAATCTATCAATAATATGCTACTTTGCGTATAATAATTATATAATTACTCGATTTGTTTGCCTCTGCCTATATCGGGAATAGCGTGCAAGTATGTCCTTGGGTTTCTGTATTGCATACCTGGGGTTTTCTTCTGTTGTCAGGTGTATGATTTAAAATTAGGACAATATAAACTTTGCGTGTTAGACGTTGCATGGTCAGATAACCATTTTAAACTATTACAATAATATGCTACTTTACGTAGTAAGGATATATTAATTATATAATTACTCATGGTCAACTAACCATTTTAAACTATTACAATAATGTGCTATTTTGCGTTTTAAAAATAAATATTACTATGTTAAGAACAGAGTATAACAAATCTGAAATAGTATGGTTTCCAGAAATGAATTAGAAAGTACATATAATATGTTTTCAGGTATGTTAAATGGCATCTGAACTTCTATTAGAACAGTGAAAAATGTGGTATGAACCGAAAATATTGTACTATTGTATAATCAAAATTAGTTATTTATAATGATATGCTGGATTTCCTGTTTACCACTTGATTAAAATACTATTTATTATCATCATCTTCTAATTTGTAACCTTTTATAACTAAGCTGTCGGTGTTTGCTATATTTAAATCATGCTAACTTATTGTTTTAGTTTCTTTGTCTTGAGTTTTGACTAAAAAAAAACCGAAAATATTGTTCTAACAGAACTTTAACTCAATATAACCTTTTTTGTATTGCATTTATTTCAAGGCAGCATGGAATAAACAAGTTTAAACGCTCACTAATAAATCATACCATATCTTTTATACTCTTAAATTGTTAAATTGATTGACAAAGATATAAGCTATACACAGCCACGAAGTTTTATCAAAATTAGCTGGTGATAAAGATTCACACAAAACCTGATAAAACCTTGTATACACAAGGACAAGCATGGCTAAGTTATAAAAATTGGTTTGATACGTATTACTTTTTTAGATGTAAAGCTTAAATAAATAGAGTTATAAACGAGTGAAGTTAAATCATCATTTAGGGTTATAACTAATCAGAGGCCAGTATTTGTACACTGTGAGGGGCAAGGCTATCGGGTTATATATTAAATACAACTAACAACACTACTAACTATCTAAACAAATGTTCTATAGGCATGCAAGACTTTAGATCCTCGATTTGGCAGGCAGAAAGAGGCATGGAAGATTTGGTCTGGGTCTCGAAGGTCTTGTGGGTCTTGCTACAGCTTAGATAAATGAAGCTAAGTATTTCTTTCTTTATTGTGTATAGTCGTCTTGAAGTGGTTTAATAATCTAGGGGTATAAGGTTATTGGGTTAAATATAATTAACGATCAGCAGACCGATATTGATGCAGGTGATTAATCAATCAATATCGGAGATTGATTATTTGATATATCCGATAATAAAACGGGGTTAATTGATTAATGTATATATTTATATATATCAGGTGATTAACTGGGTCTTTCTTTCTCTAACTGGGTTATAAACGAAGGGTGGCAATCAATTAATCGACAATCACTTCACCTACATAACATTTCACCGACAATTATTCACCGACTCGTTCATTTTACTGACAGTTTATTTCACCGAAGCTCATTTCACCAACAAAGTAATTCTGATCATTGTCGTTAGGGTCAGGGTAGAATTAGGTAGAATTAGGGTTAAAGTTAGGGGGATTTTTGAAAAAAAACTTATCGGTGAAATGAACTTTGGTGAAACAAACTGTCAGTAAAATGAACTTGTCAGTGAGTATTTGTCAGTAAAATGTTATGTCGGTGAAGTGATTGTCGGCGAAATAATACGGACCCATAAACAAAACTAGGTTCGAAATGCGGGTTACATAGTAACAACTAAACGATACGACTTTAACAAAGGTAACAAAGTGTCACAGGGTAAGTGTAATAAGCAGTTTTACTATAACAATAGGTTTAACAACAAGGGGAAACTTTTTAACACTTCTACTTTTATTTCGAAGGTTAGTACTCAAGTACGTCTGAGTTATTCAAATTTGAACTCTGTGTATTCTGAGTTGAGAGTTATCTTTATTGAAGCGCAAAATGGAGGGTCTTATATACTTTTTACCCTCTTAATAAATACATTGTTTTTTAGACTATCTATACTAACTCTATTAAATATTTCTTTATCGCACGATTTCCTCTCCATGACCTCATTTCTTTGAGGCGGAAGGTAGAGGCGGCTTTTCCAAGCCTCGAGGCATAAGTGTTGGGGAAACATCTTCGCCTTATCACTATAATTCCATCTTTAATCTACCGTTAACCCATCGTATGCTATACTATGACATAAGCAAAACTAAAACTAGACTAAGTATATTGTTTACAAAAGGGTATAAACAAACAATGGCAGCTAAATGCCAAGGGCATAAACTAGTTTCATCTACGTGGGCTAAGCTAACATGTGTGAATCTATTATTTACTAAAGGGAAAATAAACAAACATGAGCAGCGATATACCAAGGGCACAAACTGAATTGTGGCCCTGGTATGCGAAGTTATCATGTGCTCATGCCGGAAATCACTGCGGCATTACCTGGTGCTATGCTAACCTTTCATGACCATTGCGTGATTTCAGAAGAAATCATACAATTATACGATATAACTATCGGGAGAATTTCCTGGATAAGCAAATAATTGAAAAAAACTTGAGGCGTAGCCTATTACAATCTCCCACCCTTAGTTTCGAGTTCTACGAGAAAAAGGGTTAACCGAGGTCTTAAGGAATCTTTCTCTTTAGGCTAGGACACTGACTACCTAGGCTAAATTGGACTTAATGTCAGATTTCATCTTGCAAATATTAATTCTTCTCTTCCCTAGTTCATCCTTTTCAACGCCAATTCTGTTATGATAACAGTATTCAAATGGATGGATACTGTTCCAGATTATTCCTGGCTCTTCACGTGAGCCTGCGACGTATGTGGAGGTTACACTTTGATATCCATCCAGAGCTTCTCGGAGACTTATCTGGCATGAGATATGGACGCTTCCTTTCTTATTTCTGTCCCAATCTTTCCTTTCTGTCTTTACCCAGGTTTCTCTATGGATACATTCTGACATTCCTCTGGGGCTTCTTTTGAGACTTATCCAGCAGGTAATGTGGAAGTTTCCTTCTTTCTTTCCGTCTGTGTTACTTTTGTGGCCTCTGTGTCGATAATTCCACTGGCTTTTCCAGATAGGACTTCTCTGTCCCTTTCTTGTATTCGTTACTGTAGGCACAGTTGAATTATCAAGTTCTTGCTCTTCTTACATCGATTCTTCTTTGCGAATTCAGCTTTCTTGCGGCGTATCTAAAAGAGTTGAGTTTTTTTTTTTGTTTTTTTTTTTTGTTTTGATTTTTTTTTATTGACAATGTGCCCCGTCCTCACACATAGCAGTCGTGACCGGCTGTCCTTATTTTTTTAAGTCACATCCTTTTTATGCTCCTTTTATGGGAGCAATTCTTCAAATTCACTTCGGGATAGATTACGGATTTTGGACAAGGTTGTCCAATTAGTGCAATACAGCTGCCCTACTCCGTGATGTTCAAATAATAGGTGAGTCCTGATGGCAGCATCGGTATAGTATCGGGGGATGATCCTTTTGAGTTTATGAACTTCCCTTCTTGGGCTTCGATTTATCATCTCCCCTAAATAAAAAGCATGAACCAGACTTTCTATACGATTTTCTTCTTCTAGGGCGTCTACTATCCTCCTGTAAACAAGGGTTGCTATTTGTACGAGTGAGTGCTCTGGGGAATAAGGGTAAGTTGGGATATCGTTCACAGAGAGGTTGATAGTACTGAGATCGATATAAATTTGGATGACTGCGGTAGTATTCATAGTAATTAAAGTAGAGGAGAAAAAAAATTATATATATATCAGGGGGTTTTTTTTTTCGACTGTGGTTATGATGGTTAACTCTGAAAGGTACGTTGGTGGTGAGCGTATGCTCATCACTTTTATACTTTTCTTTCGTGATAGGGCTTTAATAACCTTCTATTTATAGGAGTTGCAAGGACTTTTCTGCCTAATTCTCGGAGCTTATAGGTGCCATTGGTGAGTACAGCGTGTATATAGTACGGTACCTTCCATTTAGGTTCAAATTTGTGGCTTCAAGTTCCCATTATTCGTGCATTGTAAACGAGCACCTTATCGCCTATGGCGCAGCAGAGGTGGCGATGATTTGTTGGTCGTATTGTGCCTTCTGTTTGTTTTGAGCAGCCTGTATCTGCCGCACTGCCTCCTCCTGGGCCCATTGTAGGTCATGTTTGACCTCATATATCCGCTGAATTATTGTCCCATGGAGTAGGTCTGAGGAATCACTAGAATGTAAGGGTAGCTTGGTTTTTCTCCTATATACTAGGTAGAAAGGTGTTTCACAGGTGGAAGCTTGCTTGGCAGTCTGATATGCAAATAGGATGGGTGCTATAAGCAAGTCCCAATCCCGCACATTCTCCATCAACTGAGCCAAGGAGCTACATAGGGTCTTGTTGAACCGCTCTACCAACCCATTAGTCTGCGGGTGGTATGGAGTGAAGTAGTAGTGGGTCACCGATAGTTCAGCCAGTAGTTTGTCAATAAGGTGTTTACAGAAATGTGACCCTCTATCAGACAATATGCTTTGAGGACACCCATGTTGGCAGATTATCTCTTCGTAGATAAATTTGGCTACTTCTTTGGCATCATCTTTCGGTATGGCACGGGCTTCAGGTCATTTAGTCATATAATCGGTGGCTACTACGATATACCGGTTGATATGAGGGGTAACCGGTAGTGGTCCTACTATATCAATTCCGATCATGTGGAATGGAGCCTCTACTGTATCGAGTGTAAAGGTTCACATGATCTCTGAGCTCTGTGTTTTTGGCAACTTTTACAAGTCTTGATATACTCCCTTATATCCTGGTACATTTTTGGCCAGTAGTAATAATCGTACAGTTTATTGAACATGATATCCTTTCCGAAGTGTGCACCCAAGGGGTGGTCATGGGCGAGAGCAAGGATGATATCTACTTCTCCCTTCTGGAGAACTTTGATTAATTTCTTCTTTCGATTTTTCCTGTATAAGGCTCCTTTTTCTAATTGAAAGAATCGACTTTGCTTCTCCAAGTGCCTTCGCTGCGGTTCATCAAAGTGGAAGGGGTACTGGCGATGCTGAAGGTAATTCTTCACCACTTGATACAAGGATGGTTCCATAATTTATATCAATACAATTTCCTATACTTTTCTTGTGTGCAAGGATACTGACAACCTGGACTGAATTGAGCTTAGTGTCGGGTTTCGTACTTGGAGGTATCTTTTTCTTTTCTTTTTCTTGGGTGTTTTTCTTCTTCACCATCTTTGACTAACTTCGAGTTTAGAACTTCTTCTTCGGGTTATCTTCCCAGTTGCTTTCTCTTCTAGTTCAGCTTCTTGCCGATATGGTTTCTGGTAGGTACGTGTGGCGCTGTATTCAAAATATTCTTGCTTTGGAAAGACCACAATAGCACTAATGGTTTCCTTCAGCATATAAAAGGTGAGTCGTATAGTGGTTGTTTCCCTCTTAAGTTTTTTTAAGTGCTGTAATAGTCTAACTTTAATTTACTAATAATCAAAGTTTGGTTAGATAGGGCCCCTCTACTTGCCCTATCACATCCCGATCAACCAGCTCTAAAATCGGGCCTGTTTTATTTGGTATGTATATAGGTATGTATATTTATTTTTTTTCATATATCTTTATAAAAATTTTTTTTTTTTTTATATATATATTTTTTTTTCACGGAGTCACACCGGTTCCAACCCATCTCTTTATCAGAAGTGGACATATCTTCTTCTGACGTATATCCATCGTCAGTAATGGCTAGGGCATGTATATCCCATTCACTAGGTGGGTATGCTGGGTAAATATGAGGGGGGCCTTCAATAACATGAAAATCTTCACTACTTTCAAACTCAGGCATGCGCCCTCCACTTCTTCTTCTTCCCCTATGAGGATATATCGATAAGATACATTTCGTCCATGTCCCTGCCGGAGGTGGAATCCGTATCAGAAATGTTAATCACATAGTACCCTACTTGCTCTACCCAGGTTGTTTCGGCCCACAGGTCTCGGGCGAATTGCTGTAGCAGTTCTTCCCAATATCTTTCTGCTTGGAGTTGACTGTTAGTAATTTCTTCATAACTGGAGTATCCGGAATCTGACTTTTCTTTCTCACTATCCCATCCCATCCACTCATTTATAGCGGCCAACCCTTCTTCTATTTCAACATCCCAACCTGCAAAGTCCATTTGCTCGTTGGGCCAGCCGTTTATTTCTTCATTCCATTCAGACAAAGA
The DNA here is from genome assembly GCA_003550325.1 of Gigaspora rosea. NCBI lineage: Eukaryota > Fungi > Glomeromycota > Glomeromycetes > Diversisporales > Gigasporaceae > Gigaspora > Gigaspora rosea. The sequence goes on along the minus strand of QKWP01000021.1, from coordinate 698,000 downwards.
GTTTTCCCAGGACATTTGGAAAATCTCTACTTCTGGTTCAGTTAACTCAGTCACGGGTTTGCCGATAGGCCCTTTCATGGAGTTTCCGGGACCAATAATTTTGGTGTGGGGTCGATTTTCGCAGGTGAGTCTTCAATCATTCTTGATAGAGCATCTACATTAGATGTACTCTTCCAGCACAGTGTACTATAGTGAAATTATAGGGCTGTTGCCGCAGTATCCACCGGGCCCTATGGCCTTTGAGAGCTGATTTTTGTAGCCACTTTAGGGCGGAATGGTCAGTGACAACCACAAAGGGTTTATAGCCTAAGTAGTAGTAGAAATATTCTATGGCCCACACCATAGCATAACACTCTAATTCTGTAGCGGCATAGTTTCTTTCTGGTTGAGTGAGACTTTTGCTTGCATAAGCTATAACATACTCCCTCTTATGCTCGTCCCTTTGGGCTAGTACTGCGCCCAGGCTGATACCCGAGGCGTTAGTATGTAGGTAAAATGTTCGATTGAAATCGGGATACCGCAATATGGGGCCGATATCAGGTGATTTTTTAATTTCTTAAAAGCCTTTTCTTGAGCTTGTTTCCACTCATACTCTACTCCCTTCTCTAACAGGTGGTGTAATGGTTTGGCTATGGTTGCAAATTAGGGAATAAATCGCCGGTAGTAGGAGGCGAAACTGATGAACCCTCGGAGCGTCCTTAAGTTGGTAGGGGTAAGAAACTGCTTTACCTTAACAACCTTATTAAGGTCAGGCTGGATTTCATTTTTATTTACCATATGACCTAAAAATTTTATTTCTTTACGGAATAGGTTACACTTCTCTGGATTCAGCTTTAGTCCTGCTATACGAATTTTAATGAAGACTTTTTGGAGATGCTCCAGGTGCTTTTCGAATGTGGGTGAGTATATATTTATATCACGAGGTAGACTGCAACATGGTGACAAATATGTTCGTGAAGCACGTGATTCATAGTCCTCTGAAATGTAGCTGGGCATTACATAAACCAAAAGGCATGACCTTAAAGCATACACCCTTTGCTTGGCTATGAACGCTGTTTTTTTTTAGTCACTAGGCCGTACTCCGATTTGCCAATAGCCACTGGCTAGATCAAGACTGGAGAACCACTGAGCCGTCCCAAATACTTCTAGGAGATTGTCAATCTGGGTAAAGGATAAGCATCCTTTATGGTTACAGAGTTTAGCTTACGATAATCGACGCATAACCTTAATTTCCCGTTTTTTTTTAGGACTATAACTACTGGGGAGGTTCACGGGCTTTTAATTTCATATATTAGCCCCTTCTTTAATAATTTTTTTTTCAATTTCCTTTTCTAGAAATGCTTGGGCATCCGGCGCCATACGATAGGTAATCTGTCTTATAGGTCTTGCGTCACCGGTATCAATTTCATGTTGAACCTCAGCAGCGTAACCTAACTCATTGGGATGGCTTGGGAATCAGTCCTGGTAATCTTTTATGAGGCATGCTGCTGCTTCTTTTTGTGCTCTGTCCACATCTGCTTCTAATATTAATTGTTCAACTGTATCCCTAGGGATCATATCAGTATCAGTATGATCGGAAGTGGGTAACTCCTCAAGGTCGGTAAGATATATAGCAGGGCTGGATACTTTATCATATAGAGATGGGCGTGGAGTCTCCATATTATTGGTATAGTAGCTCTCTATCTCTTCTATGTCCTCTTCTTCATATGTATCAAAGAAATCTTCCCTGTCCCTTACTATAGGTTCTTCTGGGGGGTCCGATGGGCCTTCTCGGGTTTGGATGATAGGAATTTTGGCACTTTTTCCTAAGTAATGAAAAATGAGCTTATTTTCATCAAAGTGGATACGGGCTCTTATTTTCTGGAGCTAATCAATTCCTAGGAGCATAGTTTCGTCCGTGGATTTGATGATTTGAAAATTGGTAGGTATGAGGGTACTTCCAACGGCTAATTTAACACCAGATATTTTCCCTAAGGCACATTTTCGAGTACCATCAGCCATAACTACGACTGCTATAGATGCCACCTGAATATAAAGGTCTAGTTTATCTAGAAGCTTTTTGGACATAATACTAACTGCTGCGCCGGAGTCTACTACGGCCATTATTGGGTTATTTTTAAACCTTACATAGCACTTTGCTGCTGTAGTCTTGGTACCAGGTATAGGCTCAGCTAGGTTAGTTTCCTCTGGCACCGGTATAGCAGGTCGTCTAAGAGCTTGAGCTAAATGCTGTCTTTGTTTCAGGATTTGTAGCAACTGCCCATAGGTTGCATTGGCACGTTGGGATAGCATATCCCTTGTAATATTATATAGGGAATCTGATCTACCACAGATGGTCCTCTCTTACGTCTTGAGTGGGCTGCAGCTTCGGGTTGGGGTAGTTGCTAAGTCACCTCCATAGGAGTAGGATTGGTTGCTTGAGTGGGTTATCTGGTTCGTTAGCGGCTCTTTTCCGCAGTCTTTCATTCCAATTTGTCTCATTTTCGGATCTTTCCTTCCGTTTGATGGCATAGAGATCTTCCTCCGGATCAGGGTTATACAACTCACACAAATTGATGGTTCGAGATCAACTATTTCCAGAGCGGGCGTTAGTGGGTGAAATCCTGTGGTCTGACGCCTTTCAGAAAGGCAGTATCGAGCAACGTGGCCCCTTTCCCCACACTTGAAACAAGTCAATTCATTTTGGTTCGATAGTCAAGGTGGGCATGTTCTACGTAATGGTGATGAGGTACCAACTTCAGTTCCTGCGGCGAGACTGGTCATTAGTTTAGCATAATTGGCCGCCATTTGTTGTATTTGTTGAGTTAATTCCTCTACTAAGGTTTGTTGGGACTCATTTTTCTTCTTATTTTTATAATAATTCCCAGCTTCAATTCTTCTGGCTGCGGTTATGGCTTTGTCCAGATTTTCAGGATCACCAAGAGACATTAGGGCCGCGGTCTTCCCTTTTAGTCACCCAAAGAACATCCTTACTACATAGGTGTCCGGAAGTCTATGGTCTGGGTCAACCTTTTTTAACAGTTTCTTAAATTTATAGCCGTACTTGTTGACCTTTTCACTTTCACCTTGCACCAGGGTATTCAACTCAATTTGCCATTGGTGTCTTCATTCCGGGATGGCGAAGTATTTTACAAAGGACTGCACGAAGCTGTCATTGGGGTTACGATCATCATCCCAGTATAATAGGTCTTCCTTGGTATCATTATACTAGCTAGCTGCAATTCCGGCTAGATGGCCAGATGCTATACAAATTTTCCTTCCCTGGCCCCAATTATTAGCGTCAGCAGCTCATTCAAAGGCTTCGATCCACTCAACAGGGTCTTTGTCATCTTCACCTTTAAAGGTCTTTACATGTACCCAATTATTCTCCCTTGGAGTCAGTGGGACATCATGCATAGCGATATCTCTGAAAGCTTGGACTATATCGCGTAGAAGATTTTGGGTCCAATTGCGTTCTCGCTGCGGTTCTTCGTCTTCTTCAGCCCGTGGTTCATAGGGCGGTACAGGTTGTTTTTTCTCGAAATTATCAATGGCCGACATTTTTCAAGTAATTGGACTCAGGTATCTTTCGTTATATTTGAATGTAACTTGTAGTACAGTTAACAATATTAATTAATGTAGTTTGATCTCACAGTCACCACCAATTGTGAGGGGCAAGGCTATCGGATTATATGCTAAATACAACTAACAACACCACTAACTATCTAAACAAATGTTCTATATGCGTGCAAGACTTTAGTTCCTCGATTTGGCAGACAGAAAGAGGCGTTGAAGATTTGGTCTGGGTCTCGAAGGTCTTGTGGGTCTAGCTATGGCTTAGATAAATGAAGATAAGTATTTCTTTCCTTATTGTGTATAGTCGTCTTGAAGTGGTTTAATCCCACTTTTATATCTATCTCTTTAATCTAGGGGTATAAGGTTATCGGGTTAAATATAATTAACGATCGGCAGACCGATATCGATGCAGGTGATTAATCAATCAATATCGGAGATTGATTATTTGATATATCCAATAATAAAAAGGTGTTAATCAATTAATGTGTATATATATATATCAGGTGATTAACTGGGTCTTTCTTTCTCTAACTGGGTTATAAACGAAACTAGGTTCGAAATGCGGGTTACATAGTAACAACTAACCGATACGACTTTAACAAAAGTAACAAAGTGTCACAGGGTAAGTGTAATAAGCGGTTTTACTATAACAATAGGTTTAACAACAAGGGGAAACTTTTTATCACTTCTACTCTTATTTCAAAGGTTAGAACTCAAGTACTTCTGAGTTATTCAAATTTGAACTCTGTGTATTCTGAGTTGAGAGTTATCTTTATTGAAGCGCAAAAAGGAGTGTCTTATATACTTTTTACCCTCTTAATAAATACATTGTTTTTTAGACTATCTATACTAACTCTATTAAATATTTCTTTATCGTACGATTTCCTCTCCATACCTCATTTCTTTGAGGTGGAAGGTAGAGGCGGCTTTTCCAAGCCTCGAGGCGTAAGTGTTGGAGAAACATCTTCGCCTTATCACTATAATTCCACCTTTAATCCACTGTTAACACATCGTATGTCTATACTATGATGTGAGCGAAACTAAAATTAGGCTAAGTACATTGTTTACAAAAGGGGGTATAAACAAACATTGACAGCTAAATGCCAAGGGCATAAACTAGTTTCATCTACGTGGGCTAAGCTAACATGTGTGAATCTATTATTTACTAAAGGGGAAATAAACAAACATGAGCAGCGAAATACCAAGGGCACAAACTGGATTGTGGCCCTGGCATGCGCAGTTATCATGTGCTCATGCCGGAAATCACTGCGGCGTTACCTGGGGCTATGCTAACCTTTCATGACCGTGGCGTGATTTCGGAAGAAATCATACGATCATATGATATAACTATCGGGAGAATTTCCTGGATAAGCAAATAATTGAAAAAAACTTGAGGCGTAGCCCATCACAACACACATTTCACTCTTCAGATAACCATACTTCGTTCCTGATATAGTACTATGTGATGCATATCGTGATGCTTAAGTGCAGAATTCACATTTTGCTGCGTTTGGCATATTGTCTAATCATATATAAGATTTTGTAGATGCACATCACTTAGCTTGCTATAGTAACCATAAAATGTTAAATAAAAACTAAAAATCGAATTCATGTATCTAAAAAAAAATCGCAATAAACGCAATTTGAGTAGGCAGCTGGTACAAGTAGCAACCACTGGTGCAGTCTATAATTTTATAACGTTGCATTAATGACGTGCTATTTGTACAGTACAAACAACCCTAAATTTGTGCCTTAAGGATTTTGCTGATAGCGATATATTCTTCGCTCCATCATATTATATTACGTACTAGTATCTCAGTGTAGAGTCAAATGATTTTGTTCGGGGTGTTACAAAAAGTCACAAGGATTTTTTATCAAATCAGATCCTCGAATTCGGATACACCTCTCACTTGCCACTTAACCATGCACTTCGTTGCACTCCGTTCCTGGTATACATTAACTTTAAAGGAAGATTTATTTTTGATTGGTACGCATGTAATTTCAACTTATGATATAGATGTCCATATTTGTGCAAGATGATCTGATCAGTCACCGATTAGTCATAATAGCATTCTTATGGCATTTGATTAAAATATCCGGTATTTTCATACACACACTAGCAGTTTATCACAGCAGCGCAGCGTATTAACATGTGAAGTCATACTGAACTGATTTAGGGTTTATTGCTTACTATAATTATGTTGTACAACACGATTGTACTGTACGTGCGTATAATAAATACACTGCAATATTTTATGGTAAAAGCTTAACAAGAAAAACGTTTAGTAAATAAACTATGAATACAGTGAATTCATCAGACGATATTTCTCAAATCACAGATAATTTTAATCAACTGAGTTTCAATAACCATCAAAAATCGGCGGAAATGAAATGATCCAGACGGAATGTACAAGCTTGGATATTGTTATGAATATGGAATTGGAACCGAAAAGGACGAAAACCAAGCATTCAAATATTATAAAAAATCAGCAGACATGAATAATCCTAAGGGAATATATCAAGTTGGCTATTGTTACTACTTAGGAATTGGAGTTGAAATTTATAAGCATAAAGCATTTACATATTATCTAAAGTCTGCCGAGGCAGGTAATTCTATGGGAATTTGGAAAACTGCTATTTGTTACTTTTATGGAATTGGCGTAGAAAAAAATTTTGATAAATTTCTCGAATGGATTAAAAAGTGCGTTAGTTTTTATTTTTTTACGATATGTGTTTCTAATTTTTATTTTATAAATTGGAAATATCTTTTACATTTTAATTATCTAATTTTAATTATTAGAGAGTAAGTATTAATCCACATATAAACTATTTGAGCGCACATATATTAATTATTTATGTTAACTTAGCCCGTAAGTATGAAGATTATTTCAAGATCAGAAAACTTATTTAATTATTTTCATCCGAATTAATCATTTCATTCGCATTAATCATTTCATTCAGCTCGTGAGTATAAAGAACATTTATTAATCAATGGAATTAAAAACAAGTTCACAAATCAAGAACATAAATACTTATTTAACATTATTTCATTCGAATTAATCATTTCATTCGCATTAATCATTTCATTCAGCTCGTGAGTATAAAGAACATTTATTAATCAATGGAATTAAAAACAAGTTCACAAATCAAGAACATAAATACTTATTTAACATTATTTCATTCGAATTAATCATTTCATTCGCATTAATCATTTCATTCAGCTCGTGAGTATAAAGAACATTTATTAATCAATGGAATTAAAAACAAGTTCACAAATCAAGAACATAAATACTTATTTAACATTATTTCATTCGAATTAATCATTTCATTCGCATTAATCATTTCATTCAGCTCGTGAGTATAAAGAACATTTATTAATCAATGGAATTAAAAACAAGTTCACAAATCAAGAACATAAATACTTATTTAACATTATTTCATTCGAATTAATCATTTCATTCGCATTAATCATTTCATTCAGCTCGTGAGTATAAAGAACATTTATTAATCAATGGAATTAAAAACAAGTTCACAAATCAAGAACATAAATACTTATTTAACATTATTTCATTCGAATTAATCATTTCATTCGCATTAATCATTTCATTCAGCTCGTGAGTATAAAGAACATTTATTAATCAATGGAATTAAAAACAAGTTCACAAATCAAGAACATAAATACTTATTTACCATTATTTCATTCGAATTAATCATTTCATTCGCATTAAATATTTCATTCAGTGAGTGAGTATAAAGAACATTTATTGATCAATAGAATTAAAAACAAGTTCACAAATCAAGAACATAAATACTTATTTACTATTATTTTCTTCGAATTAATTATTTCATTCGGTAAGTATAAAGAACGTTTATTAATTAACGGATTTAAAAACAAGTCCACAGATCAAGAACATAAATACTTATTTAAAATAAAATACGATATTTTTATTATAAAGACAATCTGAATATGGAAAATGCGCATATTGTAATTATAATAACACGTCTGAAGCATGGTGTTTGTCATGTGATCCAGATATAGCTATTCGAAGACGGATACCGATAAGTATAAATGCAGAGATTGATGATTGCATCAGAGAATTTCAACTTAGAATCTTTAAATATGAGGATGTATCTGATTGGATTCCATTTGATAGATTATCAAATGTTAAAGAAATCGGTAAAGGAGGATTTGGTTCCGTATACAAAGCAACCTGGTTGGATGGCAAACGGGAAATTAAAAAAATTAAAGATGGTGATAGCTATATCTACGAGAGAGCGTGTGAACAATCCAGCATTGTCGCATTCAAGACATTATCTAGTTCTAAGGAAAAGGAAGATAATAATTTTTTAAAGGAAGTAAGTTAATTTATTGCTTTTTTAACTTATATAATACATAATTTATTGAACTAATTTATTTTTTAAACTCAAGTTTAAAAATCTTCTAACATGCAAATTAAATGCTAATAAACTTGCAATATATGGAATAACGAAAAATATCAAAACAAATGAATACATGATGGTATTTCAGTATGCTGATAAAGGGAGCCTTAATAAATATTTAAGAAAGAATCTTGACAAACTTACATGGCAAACTAGATTACAAATTCTTAAAGATATTTCTGAAGAGTTGGATAATATTCATCGCCTTGCAGGATACATTCACGCAGATTTTCATAGTGGTAATATTTTGCAAGGCCAACATACTAATGAAAATATGCGAGCTTATATTGAAGGCCTAGGATTGTCTAGGAAAAAAGATGAATGTATTTCTGAAAGTGATATTTATGGTGTCATGCCTTATGTTGCTCCAGAAGTTTTATTAGGCAATCAACAGTTTACACAAGCAGCAGACATCTACGGATTTGGTATTATCATGGTAGAAATATCAACTGGTCAAAGACCTTTTGATGGACATAAATTCGATTCAAAACTTGCAGTCAAGATTTGCAGAGGATTGCGGCCAGAGTTGGCATCTGGAACTCCTAACTGCTATGTTGAATTGGCAAAACAATGTATGCATTCTGACCCACAAGAACGCCCTAATGCTTTGGATATTTATCGTAAAATTAGAGATTGGCTTAATGACCTAAATAGTTCAAATAATGAAATTAAAAAGCAATTCTTAGATGCAGATAAAATTGTTAAATCATTACCAGCATCAAAGCACCCTGATGAAATGTACACAAGCAAACTCATTAGCACAAAATTAATTTCAAATGAGTTTAAAAGTATTTATTTGTTTATCTGATTTATTAAGAATTATACTGTATTTTAATATTAATGCAAATATTATTTATTTAGGCTTGCTTCAAACTGATTCTACTGATTCTGCTCAACTTGATCTTGATATTGTTAAATCTTGAAAACTTTAAAATTTGGATACAAATAACTAATGAAATATTTTAAACAAAGAAGTTTTACCTTATAAATTGATAGTTCTCAAAAATCTAAAATATCTCAAATAATATACTAAACTCTGTAGCATTATAGAATTCTCTATAATAACAAAAATAGCTGAGATATTAGAAACAGTTAAATTCTTAGTATTTGAATATCTATATAGTAATAAAATATTTACATATTTTCATTTATTTTATTTATATGTAAAAATAAATACCGGTATATAAATAAAACTATTTTGTTTTGAATATTTAATTCACTTGACAATTATTCTGCATTTGTAGTCTCAATATAGTAGTTATAGTTATAAATCAATATGATTCTTATAATTTAGTTGTAATATTCATAATTTAATACACATTTAATTACTTAGACAAAATTTAATTATATGACTTCATTTGCGCATCTTGTGGGCATGTATCAATTAATTCGTCAAGTGGTGAAAATATAAGGGTTAATGGAGCTAACGAAATGAATAAAAGATAGATATATATATATATATTTGCATAATACATTTCAAATAATTTAATAGTTATAAAAAATAATGATTAAATATATATACTTTTTAATTCGTGACTAATGTTTTGGAAAAACATGTCTTTCTGATGATTTAAATCAGCCAATACATTGGAATATTTTCTTTCTTCTTCTATCGATCTTCCTGTTTTTATATAATCATTAAAATTATTTGATGGAATGTTCTATTACCCCAGTGTGAAGCAATGAAATTAAAATCACGTGCATTGCATAATATAAATAATATTTTAAACAATTGATCGACATTACTGATCCGCTTGTGAACGAAGTCACAAGGCGGGACATTATTGCGAGTCACCGGACTTTCCGTGTGACAGCAGATCACTGACGAAATGGTATTTTAGGTAACCTGATGATCTGCATCGATCTCTTTGTTCTTTGAATTTTCTGCTCGACATTGGGTCCAGCTACGTCGCAAGAACAAGCCAGATTTTTTAGCAAGAAAGAAGGAGAATTTTTCAAGCCTTCAGGAAATTTTCAATATTGAATTACCAAATGAAAGCTGTTATATTGTTTTGGACGACTACAAAAAAAAAAAAAAAAATTTTTTCGATCTTCACGATAAATTTCTGGGACCAGAAGGGGGAAAAGTAAGGGCGATGCATGGTGCAAGAACACAGGTTGACCTCTCTCTGGATCTCGGTGAAGATGTATTTTGCAGAAATTCCGACGAAATGATGTTGGACGTGAGGGAAATTGGAGTTGGAAGGGATGAGCATAAAGCATTCATTTGTGCTCAAATCTGCAGATATGGGTAATGCCGTGGTGATAAAAGCCGTTGGTGTCTCTTATCATAATGAAATTGGAGTTGAAAAAGAAGGACACAAGGCATTTGTTCGTTACCAAAAATCTGCGATTATATGCATTGTTAGAAATGTTGATCTTAGCGATAATTTTCTGGGACCAGAGAGAAGAAAAGAACACTAGGCTGATCTCTCTGAGTCTTGGTAAAAATAGTCTTGTAGCGAAGTAGAAAGAAGCATTAGTAGATGCATATTGCAAGAACTTTGCAATAATGATAGGAAATACTGACTAAACATAGGATGTTGAACATTGTAATGTAAAGGAAGTTGAAGTTGAAAAGGAAGAACATAAAGCATTCATTTATGATCAATCCGGCAGTTATGGGTAGAGCTGTTGGAATAAAAGCTGTTGGTGTCTGTTTTTCAGAATGAGATTGAAGTTGAAAATGAATGACACAAGAAGGAGGAAAAGGAATATTATGCTGACCCTCTGGATCTTGGTAAAAAATAGTCTTGTGGCGAAGTAGAAAAAGTATGACGTTGGACATTGTGATGTAAAGAAAATTGGAATTGAAAAGGAGGCGCATAAAGCGTTCATTTATGATCTAAATCTGCAGATATGGTTATGCTGTTGAAGCGAAAGCTGTTGGTGTCTGTTACCATATTGGATTTGGAGTAGAAAAAAAAAAAAAAAAAGAGAGGACACAAGGCGTTTGTTTAGTCCAGAAATCTGCTGATATACATAATAAAAATTCTGCTCGTTACGATGATTTTCTGGGACCAGGCGGAGGAAAAGCATACCTGGTGCATTTCGCAAGAGCACTAGTTGACCTCGCTGGATCTTGGTAAATAATCTTGGGTGAAGTAAAAAAGGCATTAGCAGATAGATTTTGCAAGGACGTTACAATAATGATGGAAAATACGGATGGAACGTGTGATGTTGGACATTGTAACGAGGTATATTTGCAATTAAAATCTGCAGATATGGATAATTCTGTTGGAAATGAAGCTGTTGGTATCTGTTATCAATAGAATTGAAGTGGAGGAAGATACGAGGCTTTGGTTTATTACCAAAAATATGAAAATACGTGTTTATGCTGGAAATTCGATATTCACAATAAATCTTTGGGACCAGAGGGATAAAATGCAAGGGCAGATGGCCTCTCTGATCCTGGTAAGATAGTAGTGGCGATGTGGGGAAGCATCAGCAGATTTACTTTGCAATAATGTTATGGAATATATGATATGGGATATTGAGAGGAAAGGAAATTGGAGTTGAAAAGAATAAACATAAAGCACCCATTTACGATCAAAATTAGCAGATATGGGTAATGTTGGGAATAAAAGCCGCTGGTGCCCATTACCATAATGGAATTGGAGTTGAGAAAGATGGACACAGGGCATTTGTTTGTTACCAAAAGTTCTGCTGAAGTTGGTGACTGTGATCGAAATAGGGTTAGAGTACCAAAAGATAGATGACGAGCCAATCATCGGAAATGGATAAGGTGAACTCACGACAGAATCAGAAATTGGCTGGAGAGTTGAAAACATATTGTGGTATCGGATGCAGAAATCCAAGTGGATACAATATGGTTTAGGACTTTCTCATTATCTGACATGAATCAAAGAAGAAATTTATAGTGTTATGCCATACGTAGCGCCGGAAGTTAAATTGGTAAACCGTTTGTACAAGTGGACGATATTATGGTGTTGGAGTCATCAGAGTAAAGACTGGAGTCGGGAAAAAACTTCATGTTCATGTAGGGGTAGAAATGGGTATACGGACGCGTATGTTCGTGTCTATACGTGAGGCGGGTGTGTACACCCCACACCGCTCTCAAATTAAGATTGAAGGTAGTGGTACATGAGTATATGGTACAGAGCATA
>QKWP01000021.1:658855-683838 GCA_003550325.1 Gigaspora rosea | reverse complement strand
ATAATGATCCGCTTGTGAACGAAGTCACAAGGCGGGACATTATTGCGAGTCACCGGACTTTCCGTGTGACAGCAGATCACTGACGAAATGGTATTTTAGGTAACCTGATGATCTGCATCGATCTCTTTGTTCTTTGAATTTTCTGCTCGACATTGGGTCCAGCTATCCCTCCCACCACGCCCAAAAGGAAAAGGAAAAGAAGAAAGAAGAGGAAAAAGAGAGGGTTTGAGTAGAAGGGGGCGATACAGGACTACAGAGTCACTGGACTTGTCGCGAAAATGAAAACGAGACAAACAAAGAGATCGAAGTACTATCCTCGAAAAGATCTGCTCACGTGACGTCCTGCGGCTTGTTCCGCGACCCCATCCCATACTGTATGACGTCGTTTGCATAAAAGGACGTGACCGAAGTTATGAAGGTTGGTCACGACTGTTGTGTGCGAGGAAGGGGCACACGACGAGACGAGCAATAATAATGTCACAACAGGTACTCAGGTCAAAAACATCTACCTATTTTGGTTTATTCCCTTAACGTTACATTTATAATTGATCTATTTAATTGAGTTTTCTGCTACTTACATTACTATTTTTATTATGACGATTGATTATTTCTTAAAATATTATTAAGTTCCTTATTATAAATTTTTATTGATCGAGATTTTTGACTCGGGCATTTAATCTTTAATTTAAATGTATGTACGTAGAATTAATCATGATGATATTACTCAATTTTATTATTCGAAATTATAAATGTAATATGTAGTTACTATCAGGGTGCCTCCACAATCAATTGTTCGGTAGGCCTGGTTACTATTGGAAATTAAACCCCTGAAACTAGAGTAATCTTGCATTCATTCATTAATAATTTTGAGCTATACAACATATAAGTACGACGTACATGGTATTGAAGTTACCATTCAAAATCTTGCTTAAGATTTATGAACCGATCTTTAAATGCAAACTTTATTTGCGATCTAATAAATTTATTCTATCTTAAAGTTACATGTTTATTTGTTGCACTACTAATATAAACATTATGTACGTTGATTAACCATGATAAATCTTTCATCATTTATCATGCTCCTAATTTATCGTAAATTTGACGAGCTGAGAAAATAGCGAATGAAACAAGATTGACTTGCTTTTTGCAAATTGGAACAACCACACACAAAGCACGCAAGGCTAAAGCAAAAAAAAATATAATCAATTAAATTTGACTGAATGCCATAGTTCCTTACTTTTTTAAGATTATTAAACATATTGATTATATGCGTTTTATTAACTATATTTACAATGCGCTATCGGATGATATTTATATAATATAGTATGATAATATGAGATAACATCACGTTGGTACAGTGATAATTTTTTTGATAAGAGAATGCCGCGAAGCGGCATTTTCTGAATAATCAAAAAAATTATCGTTGTATCAATGTGATGTACCTCAGAATTATCATGCTATATTGGTATTATAGTACGGCGGTCATTGATCATAAATTATACTATTTATGTTTTTTTTAAAACTCCTTAATTCGTATTGTGCAACATAATATAAGTAGGGATGACGTATGCATCGTGCAAAACAACAAGCATGAATGACAAATAAAAAGAAAGTGATTTATAACATAAACAGTATAATATCATGATGACTCTCCATCATCATTACTTGCGTCTACGTCAAAATAAATAACAAAATGTTACCAAATCGAGTGAATCTGATTCTTACTACCAGTCATGAACCCAGAAACTCGTTTTTTTTTTTTTAAAAAAAAAAAAAAAATTCTTGGTATTATCGTGGATGCTTAATATATTAGTAAATCTTTCAATTAATGAGGCTAAATTTGTGAATTCCTCTACATTTAAGAATATCTGAATATACATTGAGTTAATTAACTATTTTCCCAATATAATTGGTTGACATCATTTACAACTGGTATTTTCCCTAGTAGTATTTTAATTTTTTTTTTGACAAGAATTTCTCCAGAGGTATTACAATTTTCGTCCAATATTTAATTAAGAATATTAAAATAATATTTAAAATAAGAATTATTAATTCAATCTCTTTATTGATCATTAAAATGTTCAAATAATCTATTAAAATCGCATAATCGTCATATTATTAATAAATACATCAGTACTCAAAATATATTCTAATCATTAATCTTTTTTTTTAAAAAAGGAAAAAAAAGATTAAAATAACTTAGTTGCGCATTTGTAAATACAAAACGACCAAGCATAATCAAGGTACAATAAACTGTGATTAATGTAATAAAATTTTCTCATGTACAGGCTTTTTATAGAGAAACAATAAATAATCGGAGTTATAATGGACATTCCGTAATGATGGTTATATTTATTTCACAAATGATTGTGCTCACATGCGTACTCACAGCGTAAGTAGATAAAAGTCAAACGATTACTTCATAAGGGTGTGCTTAAGATAAATAATTATTTTATTAATATAAAATAATTTATCATCATAAATTATCTATATATCTTTTCTTATATAAGAGTAGATTAGCAAAATTTAATGGGCATATTCAATAGAATTGGTAGATTTTGATTTTACCAAACATCTTGAAAGTCACGTTTTTGCATTTATCAAATTTGTCATACTACGTGGATATCGGATGTAACGCCCTTTCCAAGATACAGAGAAGAAATTTATAAAATTTCAATAAACTTTATAATACAGTTCAGAAATGTGTATCCATATAAAACTTTTATTTATTTTTTTTTATTCTTTGTTTATTAAGACCTAAAAAGCGAAAAATAACCTCTAAAAATTTCTAAATTCTCAAGTTATATGCTAATCGTTATAATGTATGCAAAAACCAATTTGCAACGATTGTCATCATATCAACTGTTAAGTTAGATCGTGATAATTCAGAGGAGTGTACAGTACATAAATAATTACATACATAATAAATATTAATTTTTTTTACTCAGTACGTACTGTCTAGCTTAAAGGAGAGTGACACATAATGAACACATATTAGTACCAGCCGCTACTCGAAGTTGTATCGGATTAAATGATGCAAAGTTTCTAAGGTATAGTAATTTATGAGATAGTGTTAGTGAGGACTTGATGAAAAATGTTCGGTATGACTATGCGATTTTATATTCAATGGCATTCCACCTTTTTATTAAAAATAGATTCATATTTTATACATTTAATGAAAGCGAAACCCATTAAATTGCATCAGATGCAACGTGATATCTTGCTAGAAAACTAAACAATACTATAATTGGCTCGCCATCCATACGCCATATCAAAATTGGCATTCCGTGGCGTTTCTTATTCTCACGCATAAAATACTTATAAACGTTTATTTCCCTCTCCCGTATATTTTGAAGCGTTCTCTAGAAATTAACAATCAACTTTATATATAATTTACCTTGCTTAACATTAATTGTCGCAATGAAATTAAATTACATTATCGTCTTAGTTATTATTCTAATTATTCTTCGCCTATTGAATTAACAGAAAGGTAAATTATATTGATTTGTTGCTTCATAATAGTTTATTCTTATTCTTAAACAAACAGCATTAAACTTTAGTGTGTCATTTTTGAAATTCTTATTTAATTATATTTAAAAATTTATTTTTTTTTTTTTTTATCAAACTTTTCTTTAAATTATTAGACCGTAAGTTTAATATTTTTATTTATAAAATCGTCATTCAATGACAATATTTGAAATTATTCAGCTTTATATATCTAACAAATATTTCAACAAATGCTTCTGCTAAATTATTAGTTGGTAAACATAATCTTTATTATAATTATTTTCTAAAGTCACGCAAAGATTTTTTTCTAGTTTTGCATAACATGGAATCTGAAACTTGGGTCGGTTAGCTTTTTTTTTTTATTGACCCTATCTGAGACTTCCAGGAAATTAAGGTGACACCGGATAAAAGGTGATGGAAAAAAAAAACAAATGACAAAATAGAATAATTGGCGCAATTGGCTTAAAATTTATTTGAAAAATTGAGAAATTAGTCAGTTGGTCATGTAAAATGAAATATCAACTTGTGTGGCGTAAAAGTATTATTTTAAATCACATGTTGTATTTAATAATTTATATTTCATGAATTGCTTCTGTTAAATTATTAGCTCATAAGTATAAGTTTTAGTCGATGATGTTTAAATCATGCATATCTATATCTAATGATATATTTAACAAATGTTTATTAGTGGGTAAGAATAGGCTTTATTTTATTTACACATAATTCTAAACCCATTATTAATGAGTTTAAATTATACTTTTTATTTAAAATATTTTTGACGAATATTTCCACTAAAATTAGTGGGTAAGTATAGGCATGATTTTAATTTTCTATTTAAAATTATCATTTTATGTTGATCAATTTAATAATAAATGATTTAACAAATGCGGCTGTTAAATTAGACGGTAAGTATAATCTTTACCTATTTTTAAAATTATTGTGATAATTTCTAAGTATCCATCTTACACCTTATGAATATATTTTAATAAATGTTCCGTAAATTATTAGCAAGTAAGCTTTATCTTTTTTATTTTAAATTTAATGCTCGATAAATTTAATATAACGTATTTTTTTTTTATTATTGAATAATTAGCCCGTCAGTATTATATTAATTCCTAATAATGATTTTGTTTAAATTATGCAATTTTATATTTAATTATGTATTTTTTAACAAATGGGTTTGCAAAATTATTAGAGGGGTGTAAGTGTCAGTAACTTTTAGTTGTTTCTAAAAATATTAAGATTTTAAATTTTGCTGGTTGTAACCTTATAAATTTTTTTATCAAATATTAGTTGGTAAGCTTAAGCTTTATAAAGTATTGTTCAATGATTTTTAAAATATGATTCTTTAATTTAATGATTAATATGCTAACTTATTAGCTGGTAATAAGCTTAATTAATTGTTGTTAATTTTTAAACCATGCATTTTTATATCTAACAAAAATATATATTTAAAACATGCTCTGGTTAAATTATTAGCGGGTAAGTATACATTGAATATATCTTAATTACGTCTAAATTAGTATTTATTGAATTTAATTTGGTCAATTAATAACCATATAATGTATATTATCGTTTTTTAAATGATTAGATCGTAAGTATAAGCTTTATTATATTTATTTCTAATAGTTGCTTAAAAAATTATTGGTTAAAGATTTATAAATTATATTTCTTTATAATAATATATATATATATTATATTAACATATGTTTTTGTTGAATCATTAGTTCGTAAGTTGAGGTTTATTTTAATATTTTAAAAATTAATCTTTAAGGATAAGGTTAAATTATATTTCTTTATATTTAATAATAAATATTTTACTAATAAACTATTAGCTGGTAAGCATATCTTGATTATACGTATTAAATAAAGCATTATTAAATTATTATCCATTATTTCTGTATTTTTTATCAAATAATTTTGTTATATTAGTTGGCAAGTAAAATTCTATTATTATTATTTTGATAATTTTAAACTATGATTTATTTTTTTTACCGTACTGAAATTTATTTTAACTAATGTTTTATTACATTATTAGCACGTAAGTATATGCTTAATTTTTTTGTAATTATATTTTTTTAATAATTTTATAATGCATATTTCTTTTATTAAATTATTAGCGAGTAAGTTGAATGTTTATATTTATTCCATTAATGATTTTTAAAATTATTGTTTGATAATTTTAAATCATGCATCTTAATATTTATCGACATATATTCTATTAAATGCTTTTATTAAATTATTTAATTATTTATATCGTTACTATTTAATATGTTTATGATATGCATAATCTAATAATATCAAATTGATAGATGGTAAGTATAAACTTTATTATATTTATTTATAAATTTATAATTTAAAGCAAATCTTTTTTACCTAATAATAAATTTTTATTAAATTACAGTAATGCCAGGTAATTTTATAACCTTTAATAAATTATCTTTAAAATTATATATCTAATGAAACAAATATATTTTAACAAATGCCTTTGTTAAATTATTGGTGGGTAAATATTGTCTTTATTATATTGGTTTCTAAAATTATTATTTTGATAACTTCTAAAATACAGTATATACATTTAAAAATTTTTTTCAAATTATTAGTACGTAAGTAAAAAACTTTTATTTTTAAATATTTGCTTAATATTTGAATTATTTTTTATCTAACAATAATTTATATTTTAATAAATGTCACGGCTGATGCTGAAGTTGGCTGATGCTGAAGCTTTGACCTATTTTGATATAGAATTTTAAAATTTTTTTCGGATGTTTTTTTCGCTTATGTCTTATAGGGTTAGGGTAGGGTTTGGGTGTAGATTTTATATTTATAGAGTATATGTGGATTTTAGCAGGGCTTATAGTTTCCAATCAAGACCCCTGAACTTCAGCATCAGCCAACTTCAGCATCAGCCAACTTCAGCATCAGCCAACTTCAGCATCAGCCAACTTCAGCATCAGCCGTGACAATAAATATTTATCAGCGGGTATAAAAATTGTTTTAAAATTATTAAATGAGTACAAGTTTTAAATTACACTGCATTAAATCTAATATTAAATAATTAACAACTTCTTTTGCCAATTGTTAGATGGTAAGCATAATCTTGATAAGTTTTAAATTAAACATTTTTTTTATATCTAATATTTTAATAAATATTTTTATTATTATGTTTTTTCAAATTACTGTGATCAGCAAATAATCGACCATCTCAGCAATCTTAGAAAGCTTCAAAATTTCCAAATTTAAGGTTTTTGCTGCAAAAATATCTAATTTCTTGCTTCAAATATAAATTTCCAAAATTTTTCTCTTATTTCCATTTTTTTTGATACTATATCTATTGATTTCCTAGTACTAAAAACTGAAATTGTCTTCTAAAACCATAATTGAATAATACAAATTTTTTTTTGCTATCTATGTTGAACAATATCAGAAGTCATGTTTTTTTTTAATATAAAATATCTTTATTGAAACCAAACTATAAGCATTTGATTAAATAAATTACAATAGATACGAATAATCATACCTTTCAAATGATTGTAACCGTCTAGCAATATTAAAGTTACTTTAAACCTGCCTGTTATACCTGTTATTTTAGACCTAAAATAAATTCTGAAAATTCTTTAGCATTTACTAATTTTCTTAAGTAGTTTCTTATATTTAATTTTAATTTAACTAAAAATTATGAATCTATTTAAATTCTGTTTTCACTTACAACATATAACTTATATAAAAAAAAGTATAAAAAAAAGGACAAAATTTACGTTCGTAGTCTAAAAGAATTACATTGAATGACTCAATAAACATTATATATGAATATGTATATTAAGCCATTGTTAAATTGATATATGTTGTCAGGGCAGTGTATATATCAATATATTTATTAAGCCAATGTGCATTATTGTTTTCAATGGCTGGTAAAAATTTTTTAAACAATAAATAACAGTTGTTTAATCGTCAAAATATTAGTAAAAATAAATTCAAAATACAAATAGAAAGCTCCATCATGCATTTTACGCCTTTCAATAGAATTATCAATCGTTTAATTTATTATTCTGATGTGTCTAAGATGAATTCATCAGGATCCGAAGAATTACGAATTGATGTAGATGAAGATACTTCACACAGAGAAATGCAAAATAGTAATGCACCACACAGAGGAATGAAAATAAGTAAATATGTTTTTTCACCAAACATGCAATATAATGTGACCTGGAGTAATGAAGATAAAATCAATTGTCGGATGGGTCATTAAGGAAGAACATGAAGAATTTAAATTTAAATTTGATAATTTAATAAGCTCTGAAGAATTCAAAAAAATTGTTTTAAAAACTGGTAAACAAAGGTATAAATATATGGGATATGAATTAATAGGAGTTTTAAACTATAAACATATTATACTAAAAATAAATAAAAAGAATCCTTGTAGTTTTGGTAAGTTAAAATTAATTAAACGCTAATGCTTTAATTCTAACTTACAGTATATTATATTAACAAATTTATTTTGTTACAAGCGACTATAGCCTTCAATATAGTACTTGCAACACAGCACACAGCGACAGGGATCTTGTAAGGGTCAGAGAAGATATAAAGCGGTGTGGAAGTGGAATATTACTTCACTAGAGCGGTTCAGTATATATTCATTAAATGACAAGAGTATATTTATTGATCAAAGATATATTTTATTTATTTAGATAATAATATGCAAGAGATATAACTATTCTAGGTGTTAGAGGGAGGAGGAGAGAAATCTGAGTCTAAAGTGCAGAAGGGGAGAAAACTAGGGTTTATATATCTTTTTACAGCTATACGTTACAATAGTACGAAATGGCAAAAATGGTAGAAATGGTAGAAATAGTAGAAATGGTAGAAATGGTAGAAATAGTAGAAATGGTAGAAATGGTAGAAATGGTAGAAATGGTAGAAATGGTAGAAATGGTAGAAATGGTAGAAATGGTAGTGTTACAGTACTGGAAGCCTTCTTTAATTCCGATACGGTAACAATCACATGGCTCCTGAGATCCCTTACTTTGGGCGTGAAGCGGTGTACAAGAGGGAAGTATAGTTTCTTTTATGTCTGTAAGAAACTACACACTTCTCTAAGGCAGTTCAATATAAAACAACAAGAGATAATAGTTTATTAATTTAACAAGAGGGCTATTCCAAGGTGTCTGTTCCTTAGAAATTCCAAGAGTTTATTAATAATAAGGAAGTGGGATAATAAATATAAAGGTAAAGATAAAATACAATGTCTGGATCTGTCTAGAACTAAGGGAAATAAGGTGGGTTTATATATCTATTGAGCTAAGCATCGCTAAGCGTCGTTAAGCGTCGCTAAGCGTCACTAAGCGTCGTTAAGCGTCGCTAAGCGTCGTTAAGCGTCGCTAAGCGTCGTTAAGCATTGCTAAGCGTCATTGAGTGTCATTGCACATCAATTTCACTTATCACTATTACTAAATACAGTTATTACAAAATTTCCTTATTAAGTTCTAATTTCTTAACTAATTTCTACCAAAATTAAAACCTATTCTATAACAGTAGAAATGGTAGAAATGGTAGAAATGGTTAACCATGTTACTCGTACTTCTAACTATGCTATATATAGTTAATAATATAAAATAATAATAATGTAATATAAAATAATATAATATAATAATTAATAATAAAGTAATATAATAAAATATATAAGAAAATACATTCAAGAAACTAATACTAAAACTCGTTCTATAACATTTCTGCCCCCTTTAAGAATGAGCACTGTGAATTCTAACTTCATTCAAGAGCGTTGAGAACTTCTCTTCACTTAACTCTTCCAAGTTAGTATAAGTTATGTCCGTAGTGGAGTAGAGGATAGATAGTCCACAAATTTGGAGTAGTTGGAAAATTCGATTAGCACATTTTCATACTCGTGAAGCTCGTCGGGATTCTAAGCTTTCTTTAGGGTATTCCATAACTTTTGGGTTTTCTTCTTGGTTTTGTTATTTATCTTTAATTGTTCAAGATAATAACAGGCTTCAAGGATTCTAACTTGGGGTTCCCTATCTTTTTCACGGCTTTCCATTCTGAGTCGAGTAAGTATGTCTTGTAATTTCTCTGAGTCAGTATTTCCAGTTAAAGGATCTCTTAGAATGTATGTTCTATCCCTTGTCTCAGTTAAATCATCAACCATTTTGTTTAAGGTGGTCCTCTTTGGTTCTTTTTCATTTTCTGGTTCAGGGAGGATTATTGTGTTCTTCTCGATTGACTCTAATAGAGGGTCAATTGCATTGTCTTCTGATTCTAATTCTAAATTTTCTTGAGTAGGTTCTGTCGAGTGAATATAGTTCTTAAGATTTGGTTCAGGTGAAGGATCATTCTGGATCTGGGTTTCATTTTCTGTAGGAAATTGTAGAGAGAGAATTTCATTTCTATTAGTTATAATAACATTATTTAGAGTAATACACAAACTATGATTTTGTGATAAGAGGTCTAAATTCCAATGCTTAATAAATTTAGCCAGGGTAAATAAGGTTTGGGGTTGGAGTGTTAAAGTTTCCATAAAGAAAATTAAAGTTTTGTTCTTTGAGTGAAAAAGGAAAAGGAGAAATATTTTTAGAAATTGTAATATTGGAGTAAGGGTGGCTAATCTAATAATAAAAATATTGTTGTACATGGTAAATAAAAATAAGACTAGATAATTGTTTTGTAATGTTCATTATGTTCGTAACGGCTATCATGTGATCAAAAATTCGTAACGTAGATCACGTGACCAAAATTCTTCTTGTAAATCAAAAATGCCGTCAAGTCGATTTGCGAATTCTAGAGGCGTTTTCGTACTAAGATAAGCTTAGTAGAAAAGATGCGAAATCTTCCGTTGGATATATATTTAAAATTTCAGCTCGGACTGAGCAATATTGATCGACTTTACTTATAGCAAACGTTCCACGGATATACAAATCCGATTTCTATATATTATTATTACTTCTAATTTTCAAATAAAATGGGGTGACTGATTCTAAACAACAAAATTGTTTGTTGTACACTATAAATTAAGGGGTTAAGGCTGTGTTTCCATCTGTTTTAAGAATTTCTCTCTGGAAATTCTAAATGACAATCATAGGTTGCCAATCTTGTTTCTCGTAGTACTTAACAAGATGATCACTATTGTAGTACTGCTTTAATGTTTTTCCATCCATTGTACACAGTTTATAGGCGCCATTATTCAATTTTTCCTTAACAATAAATGGTCCTATTCTTTTCTCTTCAAATTTTGCAGAGCGAGAGGCTTCCATGTCTTTTCTTTGTACCCAAACTTTGTCACCAATTTCAAATTCTTCTTTTTGTATTCTTGAGTCAAATCTAACTTTCTGTTTCTTTTGGGATTTAATTGTATTCTCTCTGGCAGCATTATGTTGGTATAGTAATTCTTCTATTAATTCAAAGGCTCTTTGTAATATACTGTTTTCTAATGATATTTCTTCATCTGAGTCAGCTGGGTCTATGGGAATAACAGTTTCACTGGGTAGGATAGCTTGTCTACCATATACTAAGTAGAAAGGGGTATATCCAGTGGTTGCATGTCTTTTGGTCCTATATGCAAACAGTACAGCAGATATGTTTAGGTCCCAATCTTCAATATTTTCTGTGACTTTTGCAAAAGAATTCCAAAGTGTCCTATTCAATCTTTAACCATTCCATTGGTCTGTGGATGGTAAGGTGAGGAGAATATGTGTTTTATTAAAAACTTTTCACATAATATTCTAACAACTTCACTAGTGAAATTCTTTCCATTATCAGAAAGAATAATCTTGGGGACTCCATGTCTGCAAACAATTTCTTTAAAAATGAACTTGGCTAGGGTTTCTGCACCTGCATCTGGTACAGCTTTTGCTTCAGGCCAGCAAGTCAGATAGTCAGTTGCAACAATAATATAACGATTGTTGTGAGCAGTTATTGGTAAAGGTCCTACTAGGTTTATGCCTATTCGTTCAAAGGCTCTTCCAACTTGGATAGGGTGGAGAGGTTCTTTTCTTTTGCTTTTGCCTCGTTTTTGGCAGACTTCACATGAGCGAACATAATTTTGAACATCTTTGTACATTTGGTCCCAATAGTAGCGTTCAGATATTTTATAATACATAGTATCGGTTCCTAAATGTCCAACGGTAGGATGACTATGCATCATATACAAAATTGGTTCAACTTCGGTCCATTTGATTACTCTAATAGGTTTGTCTGGGTCTTTTCGATTCTTTTTATATAATAATTTGTCCTTTACTTTATAATGTCTAGATTGATTAATAATTGTCCGTTTTCCATTGTTAGAGGGGAGTGTGTCTGTTTCTAGATATTCTATTAAATTTTGGTATTGGTCCAAATTCATGTAACAGCAGTAGTAGAGGAGTGTGTCTGGGTCGGTAGTCGAGAAAGGGCATCAACATTCGAATGGATTCTTCCAGGTTTATGTATAATAGTAAAATGGTAAGGTTGGAGTTTCATTATCCATCGTCCTAGACGTCCTTTTGGTTGTGAAGATTTTAACCATTTGAGAGCAGAGTGGTCGGTAACCAATGTGAAGTGACTTGTACCAAAATATTTGCGAAAATGTTCAATGGCCCATACTATGGTAGTACATTCTAATTCAGTTGCTCCATAGTTCATTTCTTCTCTTTTTAAACTTTTACTAGCATAAGCAATTGGGTGTTCCTTTTTATCATCTGATATCTGACTTAGGGTGGCTCCAAATCTGGTATAGGAAGCATCAGTAGCTAGAATAAATTCTCTTTTGTAGTCAGGGTATATGAGGATAGGGGCAGCAGTAAGTCAGTATTTGCGTTCATCAAAGGCTTTTTGATATTGGTCATTTCATTCATAAGTATTATCCTTATGTAGCAGTTGGTTAAGAGGATAGGCAATTGAGGAAAAGTGTTTTATAAACTGTCGATAATATCCAGCAAGACCTAAGAATGAGCGTAGCTGGGTGACACTTTTGGGAGGTTGAATTTTCTAAACAGCAATTATCTTGTCTGGGTCTAGAATGATTCCTTTTTCTTCTATTATATGTTCTAGGAAAGGTAGGCGTTTCATCCAAAAATTACATTTTTCAATATTTAACTTCAATTCAGCTTCACGTATTTTGGTGAATACTTCTCTTAGATGTTTAATATGGTCATTAAATGTTCGTGAGAAAACATTGGTATTATCCAGGTATACTACTACATATTTATAAGCTATGCCTTTATAAACTTTATTCATAAGGCGCTGAAAGGTAGCAGGGGCATTACATAGTCCAAAGGGCATGACATTGAACTCTTATGTTCCATATCTAGTAATGTAGGCAGTTTTCTCTCTATTTTCTGGGTGTACTTTTACTTGCCAGTGTTATAGAATGAGTTTCACTATTATTTTCTTTAATGTATTTTCTAGTATTATTTTAATTATATTTTATTGGATTATTTTATCTTATTTTATTATATTATTTTGTATTATTGATTATAAATAGCTTAGTTAAAAGTATGAGTAACATGGTTAACCATTTCTACCATTTCTACCATTTCTACTATTTCTACCATTTCTACCATTTCTACCATTTCTACCATTTCTACCATTTCTACCAATTCTACCATTTCTGCCATTTCTACCATTTCTACCATTTTTACCATTTCTACCATTTCGTACTATAGTAATTAATAGCTGTAAAAAGATATATAAACCCTAGCTTTTATCCCTTCTTAACTTTAGGATTGGTTCCCTGCAATTCTAGGAATTCTTTAGGCAAGAAACCTATAGATAGTCTTGTAGCAAAGTCTTGTAATGTACTTAAATAAAATATATCTTTGCCCAACTAAATACACTCCTGTTCTTTGAGTAAAATATATCGAACTGCCACAGTGAGGAAACATTCCACTTCCACACCGCTTCATATCCTCTCTGCCCTTACAGGATCCCTGTCACTGTGTGCTATGTTGCTAGTGGTATATTAAGAAGGCTATACCGCTTGTAACATTTTGGTGCCTTCTGGCGGAAATATTAGAAATACCCAGAAATGCATTAAAAAAACTATTAGAAATATTAAAAATAGCTAGAACTTTTAGACCTCCACCTCTTCCTCCTTCTCTTTGAAAAATTGAAGCAGCCAAAAACATTGTTCAAATATTAAAGAGTGGAAACATTAAGTTGAATCTTCTCCTTCTTTTTCTTTTGAGAAAGATTATTTCTTTTATTTACGTCTAACTATTACCAAGAAGTAATAGCTTTTGGTTTTCCTGTCGAATTGAAAGAGATTCGTTCAGAAGAGCATACTTGAAGCTTCTTGCATTTGTTGCACCGGTATTTTCCTGTCGAATTGAAAGAGATTCATTCAGAAGGGCATACTTGAAGCCTCTGCTTTTGTAGCACCCCATTTAGTTATTTAGTTTTTTTTTAGACACAGTTTAATAGTTTACTAATGAAAAATTTTATGAAATGAAAAACCTCTCACCCTCTTAAAATTTGGTTCTCACCAAATCTCCAACTCTACAAAATCCCAAATCTGCCACATTTACATCAACTCTATATTCACTAAACCTGCCCCCACAAATTTCAAATCCCTCCAAACCCTAATGTTACCCAAAACCCAATTTCACTAAAATCTGACTATATTAAACCCCAACTTTACAAATCCAACTCAAGTACCCACTATATATATGCCACAACAAAAACGTTACATTATTTACTTATCTCTTTATTTAATATTTTAATTTAATTTAATACATTTACCCAACCCAAATCTACTTCTAATTTCTAACCTCTAAACCCAACTTAAAAATCCTATCTTTAAACCCGATCCTTAGACACCCATTCCTATCTACCTTACCTTCATAACTCTAAACTAACCTAACTTTCAAATCTACCTCTAATCAACCTTTCCAAACCTAATTCTAAACCCATCTTTCACCTTTATCCATTTCTCATTATCCGTTTCTTATCTCTAAAATTACCCCTAAACCTTTATTCCTTATAACCCACTAAACACCCAAGCCCTAACCTCTCTTACTTCTAATTAACTAATCCTTAAACCCGAATCTATTCTACTAACCTAAAACCTTATCTCTTATAATCGTATCCAAGCAGATGTAATACGATTACGGGACCTCTTTGAAAATTCTAGTTTGATCAACCGAGCTCGTAAACGTTCTGTTGAATTTGGTCCACCAGCACCTCGATTAAAATGAAAGTAATCAAAGTCCCAAACCTCCTATATTAACATTCCAAATTACCCAAAACCCAATTCTATTTTCTTCGGGTCCGAAATCTTCCCCTCTATTCGAAACTTCGACTTTTCTGAAGATCCCAGTTTCCAATCTATTTACCGAACTTAAAAAAAAAATATATATATATTGTATCAAGAAAAAAATAATAATGTATCTATACGATCCAAACCTCCGAACAAAAGATGATAAAATTTATCATCATCGCTACGAATAGAACAGAAAAGAAATATGAAATCGAATTCCATTCTTCCTGGCCACCCGGCTGAAACTTGAGACCTTTCTCAAGGTTCATAGTCTCCAATCCCAAATTTGAACGACCATGTTTATAAACGACTCGTCAAATGTAATCCACTGGCACCTTCGATTAAATCTGGAAAAAGGTTGATCCGAGGAGCCCCAAGCTGGAAAACAAGACCCAGGATTAGTTAATGAATATACCTGAATAGAATTAAGAAATACCAGTATAATACTTATCTTATTGGACGTCCGATCCCGAACCAGTTAATCATTCGAATATTATAAGATTCAGAGAAGTTCCCTGAAGATCAAGTCAAGAGACCAAATCCAATCTTTCGAATATGATCAAACCTCCAGGCCAAAGTTATTGAATAACCATTTATGGTAGTTTTCGGTCTAGTAACATCAGATCTAACGAAGCCAAAAGTAGGACCCGGAAAAACAAGACAAGTCCTCATTGATCATTTCATCCACAATTCAATGGACCCACCAACACTTTTCAAAAATCCCATGCTACGAAAAGTTCAATACCTCATTGATAAATTCTGAATGTCAGTCAACAAAATCCAGATATAACCCTTTCGGATTGCTAATAAAAGTTTGACCTAGGCACAAAAAAAAAAAAGAGACGTTCAGTACAAAGAAAAGACAGTAACAAAAAAAAAATAAAAAAAAAAAAATAAATAAATAATGTAAAATCAAGAAAAAAACAATCAGTACTTATCTTACTGGGAGTTCAAAACCCATAAACCAAAATACGAAAGAAAATCTACACTTTAACTTATCTAGTTTTGAACTAATAATTTCACCAGGAATGATCATTTTATCCGCCTTAATCATTCCATAATTATCTTCCACGGTTATTCTATTAAAAAAAAAAAAAAAACAATACCTAACCATGATCGGAACTGACACCACTAAAAACGAAGAAAGAAGACCTGACCTGTCGAAGCAAATCAAGACCCAGACAAACAAGAAAACCGTAACTAACACGAACAAGACTATACCCGGAGAAATGTACCAGGAACTCCGAACGTAGGAAGAAAATTCAGGAACTACACAGAGCACTCGGACCCATGAAAGAGGCGCCACAGTAGGACCACCACACGAGACCCCGTAGAGAAAAAAAAAATTAGATCCCGCAAAAATATACCAAGACCAAATTTAACAAAGAGTTAGTTGAATATTTGGTAAAAAAAAATATAGATACTCGAAGTCAAAAAAAAAAAAATACCAACTTACATTGAAGCAAGAGACAAGACCATATGAATAACGAAAGAAGGTTAAGATCTGACCCAACAAGACAACGGTCACAGAGATTATACATATGAAATTCATAGTAACTCGTCGACACAGCACCACACCATTAACAAGATTCAGACCTATTAAAAACTACCTACTAGGATCCTTGAAGCAAGAACTAGACACCCAGACTATACCTGTAAAGACTCTACCAGAGAGCGTTACATACGGCAAAAATTTACAACTATAAGAATGCCGAAGAAGAAACGAAACCTAGAAGAAAAGAATAAACTACATGGGTGAAAACCTTGGAGACCTACACTTTGAGACTACCCAAAGCAATGAAAATTAGAAATGGCACCTACCTCGACAATGCGCACCCGCACTAACGACGAAATCCAAAAACCCGCGAACCGCAAAGTAGAAGAAAACTCTAACGCCAAAGACCAATGACATCAAAGACAAAGACATGTAACCGACAAGAGATTCTGACGCCGACTACGACGACGAAACCTACGAATACACCTAGAGCTACGACTCAGAAAACAACAGTTACAAGATCGATATTCTAAAAAAAAAAGAAGAGAAGAGAGAAAAGTATTAGCATGTGTAAATCAGAAAAATTATTAATTTAATATTACATATGATCTTCCGGTGTAATGTAATGACTATGATTATGACCGACGGAACACGTATTATTAAATCGTGATCGAAATCAAGGGTCGTAACCGCTCAAAATTTATACTAACGGTTACTCATGTTACTTACTTTGAAGCTACACGAAGTATTCAATGAACATTAATCAATTAACCGGAAAGGTCAACAATAGACAAAGACTTTAACAAATTCGATATTTTATACTTAAGATTTTTAGATACAGAAACTACAAAACTTTATTATTACATCAAAACACTTTTCAATTTTATTAACTTTATTAATATCATTTACTATTTATTTTTTTTAAAAAAAACTCAATATTATTTTATTTATTATTATTACTATTACAACATTGATTATTACACATATTATTTACAAAATTTCAAAAAATTTAAGAATTTTATTTACAAGAATAATTAAAATAGATACAAAAATTATTTGTAAAATAATATGACGATTTCTATTTACTTCTTCAACTCTTCTTCGCTACTCTCTATTTTTTCTTCCAACTCTCGATTTTCTTCTTTCAACTCTCTATTTTCTTCTTCTAACTCACTAGCTTCTTCGACTCTTCTTTCTACTTCTCCAACTCTTCTTCTCAAAACTGTATTCTCATCTTCTAAGTTTGCTGCCCAAGCCCTCACCTATTTCGTTCCAGAATCATCTGCTCATATCGACTTGCTTGCAGAAAGGCTTCAACGTTGGGAGGATTTATTTCTTGTGCTTGCTCTTGATAATCTATTAGGCAGTTTTGGAGTCTTGCCATTCGAGAAGAGACGGAATCAGCTTTCTTAGTACGAGTTATCTATAAAATAAAAATACCGTAAACTGCCGTATAAACAACCCGGGTCTGGTACATTCCACCAAAAAAATTAATTCGTAAAAAAAAGAAAATTATTAGTAAAAATGAGAGGGGGGTCTGATATGTGGGGGGCTGTTTATACGGCAGTTTACGGTAATTAGAAATGACTATTTCTAAGCATTATGTATACTGAAAAAGGGGAAATAAAATGAATACAAGTGCGTTGGCCACCACACTTGTAAAAGCCAAGTTGAAGCAGAAAATATCTACTGGGGTGACCTCTATAGAGATTATAGAACACAATATAGGGCGCTCACCTAGTCGTAGAAGACTGGCTTCGCACATAGCAAGTGCTAAGGCTAAGCTCACAGCTCGAAAGTATACACACCTGGATCAAGACAAGGCAAGGCAACGAAAAGTTTTTATAAAAAGAAAATTATTATCTAAACAAGAAAGAGAAAACAAATTAATAGAAAATTTTAGAAAGAGTAAAGGACAATAGAAAAAAAGGAATAGAAAAAGGAATATTAACTAGGAAAGATTTTGAGCAAAAATTTTGAAGGAAATGAACATTTGAGATACAGATTTTAAATAGAAATAGACAATAGAGATGATTATTCCAAAATG
The DNA here is from genome assembly GCA_003550325.1 of Gigaspora rosea. Classification (NCBI taxonomy): domain Eukaryota; kingdom Fungi; phylum Glomeromycota; class Glomeromycetes; order Diversisporales; family Gigasporaceae; genus Gigaspora; species Gigaspora rosea. The sequence continues at coordinate 665,544 of QKWP01000021.1, read as the reverse complement.
GAAAATCAATCAACTGTAAATAACAACAAAAAAAATCACAACGATGAGAAAATAATTTACAGAATTAAAAATTAACTGACGATAAACACCAATTAGAAAAATAGAAGCTAATTTCAGACAAATTAATAAGGAAAGTTCGGAGACCTCACAACTTTTATGGGGAGAAAGCAACAATGAAATTGCCAAAACATATATTGAGCAAAATTTTTGACAAGTTTTGCCAAGTTTTGTCGAACACTTTCAAAACAAATTTTTGCACATGAACAATACAAATGCAAAACATATGGAAATTACAAAAAATTAACATGTGATAAAATTCTTTGGTGTACAAGAAAAACCAGGCCATAACAAGTATCTTATCAATTGAGATTCTCAAGCACAATCATGTATGAATCATCAGTTTCAACAATTATGCATGATAATGGATGTGCATCTCCAAATTAATTCCCAAATTAGGCAAACATCCTCATTAATTTGATGAGTAAATCCAAGTTGACATGATATCTATATTAGATTTTCCCATTACGATTCTAATTTCTTTTTACCATATTTGAAAGTTTCCCCAAAATTCTAAAAATATTACCGAGAGATACAAAACCAAAATAGACAAAGTACTAGAAACAGGAAAAGATCCAGGTACACCAATTACCCAGACAATAGAATCCAAAATAGAAACTTCTATTCTTTAGCCTCAAACCTCAGCCACATTTATTAAATTAATCACATGCTAAAACCCAGCAAAAAAACTATCGAAGAACCCAAAGTACAGTACTAGATACAGATATGAATTTCATAATTAGACAGTATATAATTTTCTTTAATAATTTTCAAAAAGTTATTAGATTTAGGAACTTACGGAGTTCGTTCTAAAAGGGGACGGAAATGTTATAGAATGAGTTTCACTATTATTTTCTTTAATGTATTTTCTAGTATTATTTTAATTATATTTTATTGGATTATTTTATCTTATTTTATTATATTATTTTGTATTATTGATTATAGTAATTAATAGCTGTAAAAAGATATATAAACCCTAGCTTTTATCCCTTCTTAACTTTAGGATTGGTTCCCTGCAATTCTTTAGTTATAGGAATTCTTTAGGCACAGAAACCTATAGATAGTCTTGTAGCAAAGTCTTGTAATGTACTTAAATAAAATATATCTTTGCCCAACTAAATACACTCCTGTTCTTTGAGTAAAATATATTGAACTACCACAGTGAGAAAACATTCCACTTCCACACCGCTTCATATCCTCTCTGACCCTTACAGGATCCCTGTTGCCATGTGCTATGTTGCTAGTGGTATATTAAGAAGGCTATACCGCTTGTAACACCAGTATCCACTCATAAGATCAAGGGTGGAGAAATAGGTAGCTCCAGCAAGTAAGTCAAGCATTTCATCTATTCGGGGTAGGGGTATTGGTCCTTTTTGGTAATGGCATTGAGTTTTCTATAACCTACACAAAATTTTTTCTTTCCATTTTTCTTTGTTACTAATACAACAGGAGAGGCCCAGGGGCTAGAGGACTCTTTTATTAACTTGTTATCCAACATTCGTTGTACCTCTTCATTAATGAATGCTAGTTCAGTAAGAGGCACCATATAAGGTCGAGAGCTGACAGGAGGTACATTGTCAGTAAAGATTCTATGGGTCACTAGGTCAGTTCTACCTAGTTGGGTCATATCCTTTGCAAAAAGATCAGCAAATTCAAGAAGCAGTTGTCAAAATTGGGCTCCTTGGTGAGTAGTTAAGGGACCTACTTTTGGTTTTATTTTCTGAGTCACAGTATAAATTTCTCGAATAATTCTGGGTCTAGAATTGTCTGTATCTTCAAGTAGTTTTTGATCTTGCTCAGGATGACTCAAAAATTTTGAGCATCACTATTATTAAGATTGGATACAGGAGCGGCAGAGGAAGAGGATTCATTATACAAATCCCTTAGTCGTTGATAAAAGTTTTCAAAGTAACTAACTCAGGCTTGAGTTCCTTTATGATCTGGTCCTAGTGTTCAAAGGTTTTGGCTTGTTCTTGCAGCAGAGCAATAATTTGGGCCTGTTGCCTAATCTGTTCCTGAAGAAGAGGGACTAGGTCAATGGGTTCTAAAATTGCTAGTGCAGTTTTGATGGGTGCAACAACAGGTGATCCTGGTGTTGGAGAGGTTGGAGGAGACAGAACTTCCAGTCTGAGGAGGGTGAAGTGCTTCATAACATTCCTCACAATAGGAGTCAAATTGTTCTAACTCGGTGTTCTTTTTGGACATTATACATTCCTTACAGAGTCCAACAGTTCCTTGAAAATTTCTTTGTAAGTTTTTTATTGCTTTCCTTTGGTCAAAATCTGGATGACTAGTGTCAAAAGATTCTTCTAAAATTCTTTGTAGAGTCTCTTCTTCAGTTTCACTTAATTGTACTTGGGAGGCTCTCATAATAATATTCTTCTTCAGTTTCACTTAATTGTACTTGGGAGGCTCTCATAATAATATTGACTTCATTATAGGTATAGTCCTGGTTGGATAGGTCAGCTATTTGGGATTCAAGAGCATGAGCAAGGTCTTCATTACTTTCTCCAATCTTATCTGGGCAAGTCGATAAATTCAGCTTTGGTTAAGGTCATATGCATGTCTGGCATTTCTGGTGGATTCGGTATAGTGACGTACTCGAGTCCATAGGTTGTAGTTGGGATTTCATTCTACATCCTTGGTAGCTTTATATGCATACAAGCATTCAAGGTTGCAGAATCGAGTATCTTCTCAGATGCAGTCTAGTTTAATCATCTTGGATCTAATGCCTTGCTCTCTACAGAGCTTACATTCCATTAGCGTTCCTCGGCCTTCACCATTAGTGAAGAACTCTATACTTCGTGGGTCTTCTGGATCTAGGTCTTGGTGGAAGTCAATCCAACATCCTTTGCAAATTGAGGTTTGCTCAAAAGGCCTGATTTCTTCTGGTCTTTTGGGTACCTTGCATTTACAGCAATGGTTAACCCTGAAAGGAGAAAAGTGAGGTAGCCGATTGGCATTCACTTCCTGAGGTTGGCAACCACATTGATATTGTTGGTTTTTCAAGATCTGGGTCGATTGGGGTCAGTTGGCACTGATGTGTCCATACTGTCTACATTGATAACATAGATTATCAGGACAGTCCTTATACAGGTGTCCAGGCTGAGAGCAGGTTTTGCAAACATTCCGTTTGGGAGCTTGTTTAGGGCAATGTGCAGCTAGGTGTCTATAACGGTGACAACGGTAGCATTCATTATTTGGGCAATCTGCATAAAGGGGTTATAGGAGTAGCAGCGTCCACATTTCTGTTTAGCAAAAGAGGTGCTGGGTCTGGATCTGTGAGTAACTGTTGTCCAATTATCGGGTTCAATTTCTACTATATAGGCTTCTTTTGGACGGAGGTATTCTTGTTCAAACTTTTCTAATTCCTTTTCATCAGTAATAGTAGGTTGAGCAGGTAGAGGTTGATAATGTTCATAGGTGGTAGGTAAGTGAATTTTCTTTTTATTCCACCTGAGGATATAAGCTTTGTTTTTCCAACTATAACTGGCATCAACTTTCTGTGACCAGTCATTTCCTAGAAGTAGTAAGTAAGAGGTAGCATTCATTACTTCAACATCCATAGGGATAGTGGTTCCTTCAATTTCAATGGGTAAGTTTTTGATTATGCCTAAGGGTCGAACAGAGGGTCCAGTGGCTGAGACAATTAGGCTAGAGGAAGGTGCTTCTATTTTCAATCCAAGTTCTCTTACGACTTGGTTAGAAATCATACAAACAGCAGCACCACTGTCAATTACAGCATGATATGGCTTTCCATTAAGCTTGATATTACACTTAACAGGAGTGGTGTAGGTAGGTGTCTGGATCTGAGGAGTATTGGATTCTTCAACCAAAAGGTTAGAAAGAGCAATTCTAATAGTTTCATTGGCCAGAAAGGCTTCAAATTGTTCATAGGTGTAATCATTTGCAGTGTCCAAGATATAAACGTCACGAGGATAGGGTATAGATGAGCAGTTTCTGGACCTGGATCAGTTTGAGAAGCGATAGTTCCTACTATCTCTATATCTATCACGTGATTGACTTCGGCTTCTGGATCAGTTGTATCCAGAGCGGTTATAATTTCTATCCCTAGATTGGCTTTTGTTTCTGGATCTGGATCTGTCATAGGATCGATTATTTCTGGAAGAGTAGTTATTGCTACTAACACGAGATTGGTATCCTTGGTAATCCTTTTTATTATCCTGGTACCGAGTATGACAGTTCCTAATAAAATATCCTTTTTGACCACAATAATAGTATGTGGCATTTCCAGTGCTAGATTGAGGTTGGTCCTTACTTTGGTCGATATAGTAGGCAGGAGTAGGAGTAGGAGAAGCAGCTTGTTTTTCAGCAAGATTTATACTAAGTTGGGCAATTTGTTCAGTAAGATGTTCAGCTTGGTTGGCATCATTGGTATTATAAGAAGAGGCTATTATCTGACCAGTTTCCCATTTTCTTGCTTCCGTGACAGCATCATCCATTTCAGCAGGTTTGGCAGCTTGGACATTCATGGCATATTCTGGCCATAGTCCTTGAATAAAGAATTGGATCATAACGGCTTCGGGAAAGCACCAGTGGGATCCGCTCATCCTTTGAGACGTTTAAAGCGGCCAATATAGGTATTAACTGTATCTGCGCCTTGTTTAATTTCAAATAATTGCTTTTGCCAGGTTGCTTTTTGTTTAGTGGTACTAAACTTTCTCTAAAGAGATGGGAGAAACTATAGACATGTTTACCATCAACTTCTCGGTCATGTTGACGATGATAAAAATGAGTGGGCATGTTCAAGACTTGCAAGCCATTCTTGAGCATTATCCTTCATGTAAGCACAGGCGAGTTCTAATTGTCGAGCAGGACTCTAGTGGTTAGCCTTAGCAGCTCTTTCAAATTCTTCTAGCCATGTTACAGGGTTCTGGGTTCCATCAACTCGATAAAAGTCAATTTTAAGAAGCGATTTTTTACCACCTCGTCCAAGAGCATTGGCGAGAGTAGTCATTGCTTCAGCAGCGGCAGTTAAAGCTTCTTCAGCCATGTTTCTTTCAGGTTCTGGTTATTCTATAGTTACTTCTTATTCATGTTCTGAGTGTACTTCTTCTTCTGGTTCTTGAACTTGATAATTTATTTCTTCTTGTATTCCTTCTAATTCTTCTAATATTCCAACTAGGTTTATTTCTTCAAATTTTCTCTTCTTAGATTTATTTCTTCTTCGAGAGGTGCTTGTCTAGCAATTTCTTGGTCTGGGTAGGCTCCAATAAAGTGAGATTGGACAAACTCTGGTTGAGGTTCAAGTGTTTGGCGTTGGCGTTGAAGAGGAGGAGTACGTAAAGATGAAGTATTAGGTGCAAATTGGTTTTCAGGATAGAATTCGTTAACTATGGGTGGTTGGGGAGTAGTTGTAGGTTGAGATGTGCGTTAAAAATATGTATAAGAATTAAGATTTTGAATAAGTCGAGAAACTCGAGTTGGAGGGGGTGTAGTTGTGCGTGGAAGTGGGTTATTTAAAGGGATTTCACTAATAGTAGAAGTAGGTAATTGAAGCGGAAAAGGAAATTGAATATGGGTAGTATCTTCGTTGTAAGGGCTAAAGTAGGAGAGTGAGAGGATTTAGCTAGATTATCTAATTCTTCTGGGAATAGGTTATATATAGATCGTGGGGCAGAAGTAGAATGAATATAAAAATATCGTTGTCGTTGTCCTGGGGGTGTAGTACTGGTAAGGGGTTATTAAAGGTATTAGTTATTCGTGCGGGTTGGATAGGAGTGGCTAGAGTAGGGCCTTCGATATATAAATCAAAAACGTTTCCTTCAAAATTGAGAGGTAAAATAGGTCATAAAGTGTGCCGAGCATATCCACGAAGGAGGGCAGCAATAACTCAGTGGAGTTAAGGTTGGGATTATTATAGCGACAGCTAAAAACAATGTCTCTAGCAGCAGCTCTAGCAGTGTTATAATTGTTATACTCTTTGAGAATATGAAAAGCGGCAATAGTTTGCTAAGTATAGCTAGTGGCAAGGTATGCTTGTTGATATCTATTCTAAAAAGTGCGAAAAGCTCGTAAATAGAGGACAGGAGGATAGCAAACTGTACAAGATAAATCAGGGTTAACAATTTGTTGAACTTCTACAGCAAGAGTAGAAGGATGACTAGCGTCGTGTGCTTCAATTTGTTCTAAATGGATTTATAAGCTCTATTAGGACCCCGAACAATCTATGTGAGGTCATAGTTGAAAAATAGCTAATGGAAGGCTGTTTTTTAAAAAAGGTTATATTTAAAAAGTAGATATTGGAGAAAAAGGTTATATTTGAAACCCGCTAAATGGCAAAATAGGTATATTTGAAAGAATGCTAATGGGGTAATTTTTATAAATGTTATATTTGAAATGTGCTAATGAAAAATTGGGCTATCATAGTAACCCGGCAAGTAAAAAGGAGAGAGGAGAAAAGGGCGAGAGGGGTAAAAGAGAGAAAGGGAGAAAAGGGAGAGAGGAGTAAAACGAAGAGAGGAGTAAAAGAAAAAGAAGAGTAAAAGGGAGAGAGGATAAAAATAGGTCAAAACGGGGCTTTTTTTTTTAAGTTTTTTTTTATTTTGTAGTATATGTAGTTATAATCTAGAACACATTACGGATTAGATGGGCATAGGAAATTTTTTAAA
>QKWP01000021.1:640583-651808 GCA_003550325.1 Gigaspora rosea | reverse complement strand
AGTTTGTTTATAGATTGGGTATAGATTTTTCTACCAAGAAATTTAGTAGATAATGTAGCTAATATATCTAGAGTGCAAGTGTTTTGAATTCTGTTTGAGTTTAGAGTACATCCCGAGCAGGGAGTACAGTGTGCATTTGGGGTAGGATATAAGGATGTAATGCTAAGATCAGCGTGTATTTTCTAGTGTATTATAGAGATTGTATTTGTAGAGTGATTAAAATGGCAAGCTTTTCCAATTATAATCTCTTGATCTAAGTAGGTTATTAACCATGGTTTAGATTTGGGTTGAAGTGACCAGTTTGAAATGAGAGTGAATTAGTATTAGAGAGATGGAGGGAAGTATTAATTTGGCGAGTGAAAGTATTAGATAGGATTTTATTTTCAAGAGTACAAAACCAGGTTGGTTTTTTTCCTAATATAAGATTAAGAATTCTAGGAGAGATGTGTGGCCAAGCTAAAAGTGTTGCATTATCATAGGAAGTAAGTTGTTCTAAGAACATAATATATTTAGAACGTAGTTGACATTTAAAGATTATATATTGGGGGTGGTTGTATAGTAAGGATTCGAGTGGGGTGTAGAGTAAGTTGATAGTAAAGGGGCGTAGGATTTCAGAGTGTGCTGCAATAGAAAATTCAAGGTGCTTAAGTAATAAAATTATTTTGAAAGTAGTGGAATGTTTGTTAGGACCATCAATAAGAGGATTAGGAAGTTGTAGTATATTAGTAGTAGACCATAAATTGTTTTGCCAAGAAGGTATGGATCATTAAGCCGGAGTAAAAAAGCAGATAGATGGTATTGCAATTGTATATTCCAGATATTTTTGATTCCATAGATATTGTGGTTTAGCATAGTACTATTGGGTGTGTTTCTTGCTAGTTTTGATTTATGCTTAGCAACAGTAAGATATTGGAAGAGAATTTTATTGCATATTGAATAGGTAAGAACAGTATTGTATATACGATATTCGAGGATAGGTATAATGACATTGTTGATAATATAGCATGCTTGTTTATCTGTAACTTGTTTGGTATCAAGTGTGTTGATAAGTTCAGTAGCTTCCTGAGTAATTAATTTGGATTGTATTGTAAATTTGAGTGAGGTAGAGAACCAACACCCAAGAAACTTAAAAGGTGTTTTGGGAGTTTGGCATTGAATATTTTGGTGCATAAAGGAAATAGAAGGTGTATGTATAGAATTGGATACAAGTATAGATTTTTGTGGGTTAACTTTAATATTAGCCATTTGGTAAAATGAAGAGGCTGTATGCAGAATTTGCTCTAAATGCAATTGAGATTCTGCAATCCATAGAGTATCATCCATATATGCAAGAACTGGTTTTGATACTTGCATAGAATCAAAAGTTGGTGGAGAAATGTGGCGTGGCCAAGATACAGAAGACTGATAACCAGTATAAGTATGGGAGATTTTGGTGATAAGAGGGTCATAGTAAATATGCCAAAATAGAGGTGTAATAGTTTCACCTTGATCAATTCCATCTTGAACTTCATAAGGAAGTGTAAGTCCAAGATTGGTTATTACTCTATTAGTCTTGATGTTAGGAGGTTGGTAAGGATTGTAGTAAGTTGCAATGGCATATTAAGTCTTTGGAGGGATAGAGCAAATAGATCTATATTAACAGTATCATATGCTTTACTCATGTCCTGAGATAAAAGCCAGATTTCCTTTTGGTTGCAATTTGCATCTTCAATAAAGTTGTTGAGTATGTGGATAGGAATATTAGTGCTATTGCCAGGGAGTGCAATATAGTTGTGTGGATTAAGAATATTGTAAGAGGAAAATATAGAGTTTAAACGATTAGTAAGAATTTTTGTGTATAGTTTTTTGATATGTTCAATTAGGCTAATTGATCTAGTATTATGTAAGTGTCCATCAAAAGTTGGTTTTTTAGAAATAGGAAAAATGTGACCATCTTTCCATTGTTTGGGAATTGAGCCTGAAATTAGACATCGGTTTAGTAGTGCTGTAATAGCAGATATGGTTTGTGAACCAACATGTTTTAGCATTTCATAGCTAATTCCTGAAGGGCCACATGCTTTGTTGTTGGGAAAGTTGTTGATAGTACTAATAACTTCATTAGTATATATAGGTTCCAGGACTGGATTGTACCATTCTGGTATAATATTGTGTTTAGGGTTATATTCTGTTTGCCAATAAGTAGAAAAAATTTGTCGGTTATAAGCGTTATTTGCAGTCCATTGAGAGAAGTGTAATCGAATATGATTTTTGACTTCAAGAGGATCAATAAGGATGTCTGTTTAAGTTTTTATATTGTCAAAATGGACTGGGTCAGTGTGGCGATTAAGAATACTATTAATCATTTTGGTTAGATGAGTAAGCAATCTTTCACATCTAGTATTAATAGCTGTTTGAATATACTGCTTAAGATGATGAGCATTTTCAAGATTTCTGGCATTGTATAGGGTTTTCTAGTATGTTTTGGTTTGGGTTAGCCAGGTAGATAGATCAATTTGGTTAGCAGGTATGGGAGGAATAGAGAATTGGTGTTTGGAGTTCATGTTCTGAATATGAGTAGATATTGTAAAAGGAATAGTTTGGTTATGTGTTATTGCATATTTGGTCTGTTGCATAATATTTCCAATAGTTTTGAGATCTTTGTGCAGTTCAGAGGCTTTAGGTATAAAGGTATGATGAAAATTTCGAACTGTAAATTTTTTGTTAGGAATAGTTTTAAGAGCAGCTGTAATAATGCTAGTTTGAATTTTGTGCCAGTTACATTCTAAAGATTCTGTTGAATTAAAGTGTAGAGAAGTATTGTGATAACTAATATTGTTTTGACATTGGGATGAAAACTCTTCCCATTTCTCTTGGTCCATTAATTTATATTGAAAGACTCTGCGCTTACAACGTGTTTTGTGGCGAAGTTTTGAAGATAGTGCAAATGGAAAGCTCCATTTGGAAATGAGGATTAAATATCACTATGGGTAGTAGCTAGTAGTGAAAGAAGAGAAAAGTCTATAAGGTATGGAATTATAGAATCATGTGCACATATATAGTCGATACAGCTACTTCGATTATTGCATTGCCAGGTATGTTGGGTATTATTAGTATGATCAGCCAAATCAAACATACAGTTGCTATGAAGATAGGAAAGAAGTTTAGTTTTAGCAGTAGAGGTATTAGTAAGAAGGGGAGAAGTATTAAAATCGCTAAGGATTATAGGGTGTAAGTTTAAAGAGAGTGCTTGCTGTATCCATAAGATGATAGCTTCTTGTAATTGGTTACGTATATTTTGGCTAGTGGAGGAAAGGTAAATGGATATAATTCGAAATTTGAAGTCATGTTTGAAGAATAGGTCAATTGCAATTGCGCCTCCAGGATGTGTGAGTATATTATGGATATGAGGTTTTAAAAGATTATTAATCATGATACCAGTGCCCTCTGCTGAGTTGTTGAGGCATGACCAAAAGTATAAGAAATGTTTATTGTTAAAGAACTTTTTTGGTTTGGAGTCAGAAAGTTTTGTTTCAGTAATACTGCAAATTTGAATGTTATTAGACAGACACAATTCTTCCCAAAGTTGCCTTTTAAGAGAAGTATTATAACCTTGAACATTGTGGGTAGCAATAATAAGGTCAAGAGCTGAAGGTGAGATATTTGGTTGGTGAAATTTGTTATTGGGTGATTTAAGTTCAACATCAGAGTAATGTAGTAAATCTTCAAAGGGTGGAAATATAGTGTGGTCTGGTATAAGATTTTCATATGGAAGGTTTATGTTTGCTTCTGTAAAAATATTGTCTAATTGGGTATGTGGTTTAATAGAAATTTTTATATATTGTTTTGAATAAAACATAGGGTAATTTTCTTGTATATAATGCAAGAAAGAACCCACAGTTTGTAGAGAATAGAGTGTTCGTAGTCTATAGTAGTAAAGAAATTTGTTATAGCATGCTTTTGAATTGTATATTTCAAGAGGGTTAGGATAGGGATTAAAGAAGTTTCTTTTAGTTATAAAGTTTGTAGATAGTTTAATTTCTTCATCGCTGAAGTCTTTTTCAAGTAAGGATTTATCATAAATTTCTAATATTGGGTAGTTGTTAGAAATGGAAGTAGTTAGTGATAAAGAAGTATTAAAAGAGAGTTGTACTTCATAGGGAGATGAAGATATGGTATCTGAAGTACTGTAATTGTCTTCTGTAGAAGCACTCACTGTATACTCGGTTCTCACAGTTGTGCAAGAAGCTAAAGTCTGCTTTGTACATTGAGTCTGACTGTCATTAATTAGTTCTTCCACATAATTACGAACAATTTTTACTTAGTACATAATACAATTTATATAGTAAAAAATTAACTTTTATATGTAGCAACTTTTAAATTCGCAGTAAAAATATTTTTGGTCACATATATATTAATAGAAATGATCTACATACCCTCTACTCTTAATAAATTTCATGTTATATATTAAATGTGATTGTACTAGAGTTGGGCACCGAAAGCTTTTTTGCTAAATCTGAAAGTTTCAGGTTTTGGATTATAGCTTCTGAAACCTCATATGAAACTCTGAAACCTCATCCAAAACCTGAAACCCTACCCGAAACCCCAAAACTATTTAAGATTAAATTTTTGCAAAATATGGCATTGTAGAACATGCTAACATGCTCGTACACAAAAATTTGAGTGCCACCAAAAGAAACCATGCATATTTACATATAGATTATATTTAAGTTGCATATTTTCCTTTGGTGTCACTTATTTTGCATATTAGTACAACCTAGATTTAATTTTACGTACATATCTTATATATCTGATATGTAAAGATTTACGTAAATAAAGAAAATCAATGTTATTGATATCATTGATGTAAATGTATTACAAATTCTAATATCTACAGCAAACAATCATGCGGCAATCATTTTATAAATTGATCAAAGATATCTTGTCAAACAATTAATCAAATATGATAAAATAGTTTTATTTAATTACACAGTTATTAGACTTCAAATAAAAAAAATCATTAAACTTGATCGATTAGTTGCCAAGATATCTTTGATCAAAGTTTGTAAAATGTTACATAAAAACTGTGCTGAAATTGTTTATATAACTTTGAATAAAGAAATCTTGGCAGCCAGTTAATCAAATTTGATGAAGTTTTTTTTAATTCGAATTTTACAGTTCAAGTGTTAGAATAAAAAATTTTCATCAAATTTATTGATTGGTTGCCAAGAAATCTTTGATTAAAGTTTGAGAAAATTTCAAACCGTTTGTTATACAAAATTGTTTACAAAATTTGTTCAAAGATATCTTGGCAATCAATTGATCAAATTCGATAAAAATTTTTTTATTCAAATTTTAATGTTCTATAGATTTAAAAAAAAAATCATCAAATTTGATCAATAAGTGCCAAGATATCTTTGATTAAAGTTTGAGAAAATTTCAAAACGTTTGTTATATAAAATTGTACCAAAATTCTTTACAAACCTTTGATTAAAGATATCTTGGCAATCAATTAATCAAAATCAATAAAAATTTTTTATTCGAATTCTAAAGCTCTGTATATTCAAAAAAATTTCAAATTTGATCAATTAATTGCCAAGATATCTTCAATCAAGTTTGAGAAAATTTTAAAATATTTGTTACATAAAATTGTGCAAAATTGTTTAAAAAATTTGATCAAAGATATCTTGGCAATCAATAAAAAATTTGTTTATTTGAATTCTGCAGTTTTGTATATTCAATTAAAAAAAATTATCGAATTTGATCAATTGATTGCCAAGATATCTTTGATCAAGTTTAAAAAAATTTCAAAACGTTTATTACATAAAATTGCGCCAAAATTGTTTACAAAACTTTGATCAAAGATATCTTTGCAATTAATTGATCAAATTTGATAAAAAATTTTTTATTCAAATTCTAAAGATATTTAGAATTAAAATCAAAAAATTTTTATCAAATTTTATTGATTGATTGCCAAGATATCTTTGATAAAAGTTTGTAACAATTTTTAAAAAATTTGTAATAAAATCGAAGTGATAGTAATTTCTAATTATTTAATAAATAAAATATATATTATTTTTGTTTAATAATTTAAATTTTTAATTTATTTATATAAACTTAAAAAAAGTATTTAAAGGTGGTTTTTGTATTTTTAAAAAATTTCAAGAATTTATTCATATTTTTCAAATATTTTATATTCAAAATTATTCAAAATTATTCTATTAGCAAAATGTCAGAATTCAACAAAGTTAAAAATGTTGTTGATAAAACTATTGGAGGTCGTCCCTTAAAGTCTATTTGAAATTTTTATAATAGAGGCAAACTAATTGATAAATCAAGTCATTATGAAGCAACATGTCAAGCATGTAATAGATTATTTTCACCAGAAAAACTAGCACAAATGGAAAAACATATTATTGATGAATGTACAAAAGTTCAAAAGAAATAAAAGAAGCTGTTATATTTATTGTTGAATCTCGTGAATCAAATATTACTGAACTAAATCTTCAACTGAACAATTGAGTTTAAATGAAAGTACAACTATACCAGATAAATGCGTTGAATCAATAAATAGAGCACTTATTAAAGCATTTGTGTGTTGTGGATTACCTTGGAGACTTATTGAGCATCTATTTTTTGTTGAATTTTTAAAACAACTTCACCCTGCTTATAAACCACCTAACAGAAAAACTCTTGCAAATACTTTATTAACTAATGAAATTATAAGAGTTGATACATATTTATATAATTTAGTACAAGAAAAAAAATTTAACAGTAGGTATTTAAATTTTTTATATTTTTAATATATATTAATATTTATTAATTTTTTTTTAGTTTTAGATGGATGGACTAGTTTAACAGGAAAATCATTATGGAATTTTATTATTTATTTGGATGGTAAAGATATTCTTTGAAAAATTGAAGATTTTTCAGATAAAAGCCACACAGCAAATTTTTTAAAAAATGAAATTGAAAAGGTATTGCTTGATATTGAAATTGAAAAATTTATTGGTATAGTAACAGATGCAGGTTCAAATATTAATTTAGCAAGAAAACAAATTTCTGAAAAATATTCACATATATTGAATATTAGATATGTTGTATATTCATTTAACCTCATTACAAAAGATTTAATCAAACATCTATTTGCAGCCAAAAATATTTAATACTGCAAAACCTTAGTTACATATTTAAAAAAGCCATTTACCAAATAATTTATTAACAACAAAAATAACTGAAAAATATAATAGGAGGTGGACTAAAAACTTATATTGATACAAGATGGACTACAGTCTATAATATGCTAAAATCAATCTATCAGTAAGAAACATGTTTGAAAGAGGTATTATAAATTTTATATTATAAAAATTTTTAATTTTTTATTTAAATAAATTATTAATTTAATTTTTATAATTTTTTTTATTTAGATTGTTAAAGAAAATCCTTTTACTATAACAAATGAATCTGTCAAAACAATTATTTATAAAAAAATAGAATTTTTTTTTGAAGTTTATGATTTGGTTAAAATTTTTAAGCCTATTAAAGATGCTATTATATTAAATTAGAAAGTAGAAATCCAACATTGGCTGACATTTACTTGAAATAACGCACATGGGCGTTATTTCAAAAATTGCATTTTCTTAAAATAGCATGTAGGTTTCGAAATAACACCCATGTGCGTCCCAATATAACGAATGCTCCAAATGCCAAATTAATAATCTGCTGAAATAACGAATTTAAATAGCAAGTGGAAATAAGATTTTTTTAGTCAAAAAATCTGACTTAGATCGGAAAGACTATATATAAAATTAAGAAACACAGATTTTTTATGCATTGCACATATATAACAGACAATTTTTTAGAAATTAGACCTTTATCCCGAAATAACACCCATGCGTGTACTCGAAATAACGTGCATCCCCTCGAAATAACACGCAGGTGCACGTTATTTCGAGTAAATAAGGTATTATGTTTAGGAAGTTCAATTCATAAATTTTTAGATAAAAGTTGCAAACAATTTCATCAATATGCAATTAAAACATTTAATTTAAGATTTAAAGAATATGAATCTAATGAATATCTTTTAGCATATTTTCTCCATCCAGGCTATAAAGGTAAGATAATTAATATTTAATTTTAATTTATTTAATTTAAAATTTTATAAATTATTTAGATGCAAAAATTAAAAAAAACTCAATTTTTAAGAATTGCAACTTCAGCAGCTAAAATTTGGCAACAAATGATTAAAATTTCAGATATTGCAATACAGTTAAAAAAATATAATCATTCTAAAAAAGAGTCAGGAGATATACTTATGACTCAATTTAGAGAATTTTATTTACAAAAAGACCCATTTAATGCATCATTTTTACCAAATATTGAATTAGCATTAGATTGGTGGAAAACATGCTCAACAACACCACTATATTTACAATTACTTGGAACTAAAATATTTTCGATTACTCCACATGCAGCAAGTTGTGAAAGAATTTGGTCTATTTGTGGATGAATGTCAGGAAAAAGAAGAATAAATTTATTAGTTGAAAATCTTGAGTCATTAGTTAAAATATATTCTTACTATATTACTAACATAAGATCTGAATTAAATTTATATAGTTAATAACACACAGTAGAAGAAATTTATCAAGAATTATATAATGCACAAGTTGAAGAAGAAGAAGAAGAAGAAGATAAAAATGATATTGAAAGTTCATTAAACATTGATTTAGATGATTATGATTTAGATGAAGAAGAAGGAACTATATGGGAGGATATAGATTTGTTAAAATTAGTTGATTTATAAAATAGTATTTTTCAAGATACAAATAATCAAAAAATTATAGAAATTCAGATGATAAAGATGAAACTGATTTAAATAATTTTATTCAAGATTTAGAAGATCAAGAAGATTATAATACAAGTGAATTAGCACAAAAATATCTTGATGATATTGATGAAATTTATTATTATTAAATATTAAATAATTATATTTTTATTAAAATTATCTGTTTATATTATATGTATTGAGATTTTTCCTTAATTAAGGTTTTTTTTATCTCAAATATATATAATATAAAATACTTATTTATATTATTTATTTTATTATTTATTTATTTATTAATATATTTCTTATTATATATTTATATATCACAATTTTATTATTTATTTTATTTATTAAATAATAAATCAATACACAGTATTATAACTTATATATAAATTATATGTTATAAATTTTCAAAATTTTAAATATGGGGTAAATCAGTAGAAAAGAAACAAATTTTTCTAAATAAAAGTTTTCTTGACTTAAGCTTAAATATCTTAACAATTATTTTAATAAATTTAGTAAATTTTTTTATTTTAATTCTTTATAATTTCAAGATTAAAATAAAAAATTTTTTAGCAAATTTGATAAATAGTTGTTAAATTATTTTAATTTAAAAATTAAAAAAATTTTACTAAAAATGATTTGTCCTTTTTTTACTGACTTATCTCTATATAGTTTCGGGAAGTTTCCTATTATAGTTTCAGAGTTTCAGGTTTCAGGGGGTTTCAGATTTTTAAAAATCTGAAACTAGTTTCATATTATACTGAAACTGAAACTAGTTTCGGATAGGTTTTGTTTTATTGCCCAACTCTAATACAAACATGTGCATATCTGTATAGATTTTTTTATAAGATAAAAGGTGATCTGATCTAAAATCAGAAATTACCTTAGTCGGCCCACCCGGTCCGTGAAGGTGTGGGTCGACCCTTGGCCTGCCCGGCCAACGGGCCAGGTCAAATCACTAGTAAAACTAAAAAACAAACTTACATAAATTGCTATAGAACTTCCTAACTAAATTCGATCTTAATTTTTGATAAACGAAAATTAATTATATTCACATAGCTCACTGAATTTGTTTGACACATTTCTTGTTAATTTTTTAAATTCAAAACTGGCATTTCATTTTTTTAGATATTTGAAATAAACTATTCAAATTTGGTATATTTAAATAAAACAGCTTCATATTAATATTTGTAGCCAAATTCATAAATGTAATGAGTAAAGTGATAGCACTTTGTGCTCATATAGAATCCGGATTCAATAATTGAATTCGGATTTATTCAGATTCAGATTATTATCTGAATACCAATAGGATCTGAATTTAATCTGGATGGCCCTTAAAGAATAGAATCGAAACACTAATTACAATAATTTTGTAACAGAATTCATTATAAGCTTATAGTATTAGTCCATTAATTCCAATTCAACCAACTTGGCCTTGACTATATACTTAGTTACAAAATAATGAGTAGGTTCTTTCAGAATTTTTCCATGTTAATTTTGAATATTAACTCAATACATACCATATCTATAACAAAATTTTTGGCAGTAACCCATGGTAGAAGTCACAATAATTCTAATGCAAACTAACTTGACTACAATTACACATCATGGTTATTGGAATTGTGAGTTTTTGTAACAGAGTTTTTTTTACAGTAATTTAGAGTAGAAATCAGGATAAATCCAATATTAACACAACCTTAACCACTATGTGCATTGCATTAGTAAGTTCTATAACAGAGCTTTATGGCAACTTATCTCTTAAACCATTTTTCTGCAAATTTGTTTCAAAATTTGAAATTTGATTTGTAATTCATGTAGTGCATGTATCATGGAAAAATTAAAGGTTTACTTATTTAATCAGAAAAACCTGACTTTGTTATTTAGAAACTCATGTATTTTTAGTATTACATAAATTTATTGTTTCTTTTTTTTGGCAATTGTTTAATCATCTTCTATTAGCTTTGTCAATTACACAATCATTGTAATTTTTTATTTTTTATTTACTTATTTTCTTTTTACATACTTTACATCAGGGATGGCAAATGACTTTAAATGACCCAAATGACTCAAATGACAAATGACCAGTCATTGGTCATTTTACGGCCCCAAATGACTTAAGAAGGTCATTTAATTCTGGTTAATCGATTATCTAATAATTTTAGCCAATCAAAATTGATTATTGTTCTTCGTAAAATAAAATGTTGCTAGATGCTATCTAATAAAAATTATTACATATGATAAATAACTGAATCATTTGATGAATGATTGCCATTGTATTTTGACTAAATGACTAGGTCATTTCCAGACCGGTTGTAAAACGACATTCTAATCGAATCATAAGATCAGGTATGAAGTGATTAAAAAAACAAAACACTAGACAAAAAAATAATGTATTTACTTTTTTTAAAAAAATAAAAAAAAA
>QKWP01000021.1:610860-633044 GCA_003550325.1 Gigaspora rosea | reverse complement strand
TTTTAAAAAAAAAAAAAAAACAATAATAACAAAAGTAATAAAACAAGTAGTAAATAAACAATAAATCGAACAGTTAGCATTTAACAATACGTGCCCTCTATCATGATGTCTGTCGTCAGCTGGACTAAACTTACGCTGAGTGAATTGAAGGACTTGTGTGTGGCATGTAGCCTGAGTGACAAAGGCAGTAAAGAGAAGTTAAGCAAAAGGCTCCATGCTTATTTTGAAAAGAGAAAGAGTAAGCAGCCAAGTGCTCCTGCCGGGAAACCAGTTGGTGAACTACCGCTGATAACGAGAAGACCAAGGTGGACGCAGGAGCTGACAATGGGGACGATTTTGATCCTGAAGGGTTTGTTGATTTGGAAGGTGATGATATTGACACTGAATCGCAAGAGGCAGATGGTAAAATTAGAGAAGAGTTTGCTGCCCGCTTCCCAGGAAAAGGAAAGGTCCTAGTTGACATATTTTTGTCCGCCTTGGGTAACTTGGAAAAGAAGTTAGATAAAAGTTTCTCAGCACTGCACAATGAGATAGAAGAGTGGAAGTACTAAATGCCACATGGCCGAAGGTTAGATTATCGAAACCATGGGACCAACATGAATATGATTTTTTAACCAAAGTCGGAAGACGTTTGGATAGAGCTATTAGAATGCTTTCTAGTTCTCTGAGAAAGGATTTTGTGGATATTAAGGATGAAGTAGAGGCTCGTACCGTAACTTTGAGGCTGGCTGACAATAACGGTAGGAGTGCGGCATTACAAATAGTGGGAAGTAATGATAAAATGATGGAAAAATATAAGTATTGCATTTCCTTGGTGGCACTGAGGTCACGTTCTAGTAATTGTAATTATCGTAGTAGACCAAAGTACCGTCAATTCAAGCGTAAAAGATATTCTTCACCTTCTTCAGATTCGGAAAGAGGAGAAGCGTACAAGAAAGGTAAAAGGAAGGATAGAGGTGGCTTTCCCTTTCATGGCAAAGATGGTTACGGCTTCTCAAACTGCCGAGGAACAGTCACGTGCTTCAACTGCGGTGGAATCGGGCACATCTCGTCTGGCTGCCCTTCATCAGGTTCAAAAGCTCCCAGTAAATCTAGGGTTGAAGACTGACCACGCTCGGGGGGTTGTTGTAAGAGGTCCAGAAAAAACAGCGCCAAAAGTTGTAGAAAGTCAGTTATCGGTAGTGGGAAGAATACAGACAGCAGATGCATTAGATTATTGGCGCCAGAAAATAGGACCTGCTCCAGTGGTTATGGATTGGTTAAGAAATTGGTCCCGCTATACCCGAGAGGAGCTTTAGTGATTGCAGCACAACCAGTTCTGAAGCAGTACATATTGTCGGTCGAGCAAAGGGAATGGGCGCAGAAGGAGTTGGATCGGTTGATAACTTCTTCCGCGGTAAGTTGTTTAGGAAATCGGTTGGAGAGGCCAGATTTTCTTTTAGAGGTAAGTCCGGTTTTTCTTGTGCCCAAGAAGGGACCGAAGAAGTGGAGAATGGTGATAGATTTGAGTCGTCTAAATGTAACTCTTCCCAAGAAAAGTGTGCGATTGGAAGGGCTAGGAAGCTTGCTACGTACAATAGGCAAGAATTGGTTCATAATAACATGGGACTCAAAGGACGGTTATCACCATGTAATGATGAGGGAGGAAGCACAACGTTTTCTTGGTTTCCAAGTATTAGACAAATAGTATGATTACAGGGTTCTCCCTTTTGGGCTTTCGCAGGCCATGTGGATCTTTTCAAAGATAATGAGAGCGATCGTGGGTCATTGGAGGTCTTTAGGTCTATTTTGCGAGAACTACTTGGACGATTTTTGGTTGGCACACCCTTCATTAGACACTTTGATCAAGATGAGGGACGAAATAGTGAGGGTAGATTTAGAGAAATGTGGATTAGTATGGGAACCGGAAAAGGGTCAATGGTCGCCTTCGCAAAGAGTAAATTTTTCGGTCTAGTAATAGATACCGTAAAGGCTCAGGTAATCGTGCCGGAAGAGAAGATTACAGAAACAGGGAAGTTATTGCAGACTTTGGCAGAAAAGAAAAGAGTGTCAGCTCGGGAGTTGGCTGCAAAAGCAGGAAAAGTTCAATCGATAAACAGAGCTTTCGCACACGCAAAGGTCCG
This sequence comes from Gigaspora rosea, assembly GCA_003550325.1. NCBI lineage: Eukaryota > Fungi > Glomeromycota > Glomeromycetes > Diversisporales > Gigasporaceae > Gigaspora > Gigaspora rosea. Next base: position 630,921 of record QKWP01000021.1, on the reverse strand, counting down.
GTGTTTAGAATTCTATACATTGATCGATGCAGCAAACAGGAGATTTTTTCAATGGGATTCACTCGTGGACCTAACAAAGCAAGCTCGGGAGGATGCAAGATGGATAGCTTTGAATTTGAGGAAGCAAAACGGACGTCCAGCCTGGAAGCCATCGAAGGTGAAGCAAGTATTCATCAATGCATCGACAATCAGTTGATCAGCAGTTTACGGGAAGTGCCGTACCTTTGGAAATTGAAACGTAAGAAAGTCGCACAGAGAGATGACAGAATTGGAGGCAGAAGCAGTAATTTTGGGAATAAAGTCTTTTGTGAAGCTACTAGAGCACTCATGGATCGATTTACACATAGACAATCAGGGCGCAATCAGTATAGTAGTAAAAGGAGGCAGACTACCGTGACAAAAAAGTTTGTTGAGAAGGTTATGGGAACTATTGGACAAGTTCGACATTTGGGTAAGGGAGGTCTTCTAAATTCCTTCAGAGTTCAATCCGGTGGACGATCTAACAAGATGGATAGACATGAACGATTGGGGCATGAGTCAACAAGTGTTCGACATGTTAGAAAAAAGGTGGGGTCCCCACTCGGTCGACCGTATGGCAGATTTTTGGAATGCAAAGCTAGACCGGTTCAACAGCAGGTTTTACTGCCCCAAATCCGAAGGTGTAAACTGCTTTACACAAAGTTGGACAAAAGAAAACAACTACATGTGCCCCCTTTTGCACTTATTCATCGTGTGCTCCAGCACTAATCGAAGAAAAGGCTATAGCGACTGTTATAGTTCCCAGGTAGGTTTCCGCAGAGTGGTGGCCAAATCTAATACGAATTCAGACTGATTTTTTGGTCCTACCTCCAGCCCAAGTATCCTTCGTAATAGGAGTCTCAGGAGAGGTAGAGCCATGGAGAAGCCAAAATTGGCATTTTCTGGCAGTAAGGGTGAATTGGTCGAATGGTTGTTGAAAAGAGCGCAGTCCTTAAAATGAAACGCAGTTTCGAAGGGCTAGAACCAGCGATTAGATAAGGCTTGGGATTTATATACGAAGTATTGTAAGTTTATGAAGTTGAAAGCCTTACCGTCATCGAGCAATACTCTTGTATCCTTTTTAGTCTGGCTAGATTTGACCAATTCATTTGTGGGTTGTGTGGATGTACTGGCGGCAGTTTCGAGAGGACATTTGGAAGCACAGCTTCTGGACCCCTCCAAGGAATATAACGTGAAAAGGGTTTATAAGGTGCTATTGAAAAAGTATAAAAATGACAAAGAACCTAATTGGCCACGTGACCCCCTCCCGGTATCAGTCTTAAGATGTTTTGTGGACAATAAGCCACGATTTACTAGTAGAGAATTTTGAATTCGGGATGCTGCGCTTGTGGCTGTTGGGCTGAGAACTATGCACCATCCCAGAGAGTTGTGTAATTTAAGGCTCAGAGATGTCAAGTTTGGTAAGAATCTGTGCTGGGTCCGCGTTGTATCTTCCAAAACTGACCAGTTTGCCAATGGAAGGTTTATACCTATAGAGGCTACAAACAGTTTTTATTGTCCGGTTAAACTGTTAAGGAAGTATTTGCGAGTTAGGCCAAAGACTGCAGATGACCAGCCGCTTTTTCTATTGAGACAAGGAGGCAAATTGTCAGTAGGAGCTGTAGGTGCTATTGTTAAAAGAGTAGCAGAAAATGCAGATATGCAAGGGAGGTATACTGCCCATAGTATCAGAATTGGGGGTGCAACAGCTGCGATGGCAGCAGGTCTTTCTTTGGCGCAAATTTGCACTATAGGAGGATGGGACAGTAAGGTCGTAATGCTATACCTGAGAGCAGTGGATACATCCAACTTGCAGATTTCTAGAAGGATGGGTTTCGCCCAATAGCGATCCTCTTTTAGTTCCCATATGTTTTTTCTTCGTACAGCAATAAAGTCTTATGATTGAGCAATAATAATGATAAACTCGTCAACGAAGTGAAGGAGCATTCATTATTGCGAGATCAGATGACTTTTTTGCAGATCTGCATGTGACTTTGTTTGTTTTCTATTTTGGGATTAGTCAGTTGTTTTTCCGTAATGTACGGGTTAGATGCAGGTTTTTTAGCGTTAGTAGTATGTTTGCATATGATTTATTGTTGACAGGGTTTATGAATGATTATCAGACCTAAGGGTATAAAGAAAGTTTCCGGCATGTGAATGGTTTAGAAGTTTTGGGAGTGAATAGGGAGTCATTATAAGAGACGTCTATTTTAGTAAGGGAAAGGTTATCTTTTGTTTCGCTATCACTCGCCTTGAAGTGGCTGGCTCTATCGTCCCACCAGTACCCCCACCAGTAAGGGAAATAAGGCTCCATGGCTGAAAAGCAGTGCAAGGACCTTCGATAGTAGGTGTCACGCTCCGCAGCTGGATAACAGTGCAAGAACCTTCGATAGTTGATATACAGGCTCTACGGCTGCGCAGGCAGTGCAAAGACCTTAGAAATTTTATTATTATTTACGTGGGAGTTCACTTCATTTGACGACTCAATCCTCGCTTTTAGCTATATAAAAGCCTGTCTCTGCCTTTATGGTCTGTTTCTTTGATTTGGATGATGGTGGTCATTAGACATGAATATTAAATGGTATAGTCACAAGTGTTTCTTTGGATTGGTTGATAGGGTGGACCTTAGTAGTATAGTACAAATGTATATGTATCTTAGAGGTTAGAGCCTGTTTAGATAGCGAGCCTATTCCCATATGTTTTTTCTTCGTACAGCAATAAAGTCTTATGATCGAGCAATAATAATTCATACTTATGGGCTAAGTTAACATAAATAATTAATATATGTGCATTTAAATAGTTTATATGTGGATTAATACTTACTCTCTATTAATTAAAATTGGATAATTAATATTGTATAAGTTATTTCCAATTTATAAAATAAAAATTAGAAACCATATCGTAAAAAATAAAAACTAACGCACTTTTTAATCCATTCGAGAAATTTATATAAATTTTTTTTCACGCCAATTCCATAAACGTAACAAATAGCAGTTTTCCAAATTTCTATAGAATTACTTGACTCAGCAGACTTTAGATAATATGCAAATGCTTTATGCTTATCAATTTCAACTTCAATTCCTAAGTAGTAACAATAGCCAACTTGATATATTCCTTTAGGATTATTCATGTCTGCTGATTTTTTATAATATTTGAATGCTTGGGTTTCTTCCTTTTCGGCTCCAATTTCATACTCATAACAATATCCAAGCTTGTACATTCTGTCTGGATCATTCATATCCGCCGATTTTTGATGGTTATTGAAATTCAGTTGATTAAAATTATCTGTGATTTGAGAAATATTGTCTAATAAATTCACTGTATTCATAGTTTCTTTACTAAATGTTTTTTTTGTTAAGCTTTTACCATAAAAAATTGCAGTGTATTTATTATATGCACGTCAATAAACCCTAATTAGTTCAGATAACATAACAGATATTATTGGACTGTAAATGTGTACAAGGTTGCCAGATGATCATGTAATGGGTCAGACGACTAATTCGGAAACATTTAACATTACGTTATTCAAATCTTACTTAAAGTTAATGTATTTTATCTTTACGACTAGCCTCTCAGACAGGGGTGTAGAGTGACGTTTGACGTCACTACCTCAATTTTATATGACATGAGAGTGAAAGAGTGATGTAGTGACGTCACTACCTCATGTAAAGTTAAAAGCAATAATATGATTGGTTAAATAATCTTTTAAAAATATGAAAGATGCCATTAAGTAAAGGCTTCTTGTGCCCTAATTGAAGTTAAAGAGGAGGTTCTCTTGATTTCAAAGATAGTTAAATCATCAAAATTGGTTTGGTGGAACCCAAGATACTTGTGATCAAAGAATAGTGATTTAAGCTGGCTAATGCAGCCGCAGCTAAGCCAGCTTAGCTGTCTAAGCCAGTGATGTAATGTGATCGGCTGGCTAATGTGGCTAAAAGCTAACTATTATAAGAATCCAAAATATTCCTAAAAGGAAAATAAATGGACATAAATGTATGGGCCAAATATCCCAAAATATTTCAAATGTAGCCCAATAGTTAGCCATTAGCTAGCTGCTTAGCTAATAATTTAGTCAGCTAGCTAAGCTAGCTAACTAAAACCATGTGGCTTAAATCACTATCAAAGAAGAGAACATAAGGATCTGCAAATTCACTATTACACAAAGTATTATAATTTATAATACTTTGTGTAAGTGAATTTGCAAATCTTCTTTGATCACAAGTATCTTGGGTTCCACCAAACCAATTTTGATGTTTTAACTACCATTGGAATCAGGAGAACCTCTTTTTTAACTTTTAATTAGAGCACAAGAAGCCTTTACTTAATGGCATCTTTCATATTTTTAAAAGATTGTTTTAACCAATTATATAATTATATGATAAGTTACTTATTTGACTTAATAAATATAGTAATGAATTGACCAACTTTAAAAAAAAAGATTCTCTTTAAATTACTTGGAGTTAAAACTAAATTTTTAAAGAAAAATTTAATACCTAATTAAGGATTTTGATAAATTTAGCAGGTTGCGATATCACAGGTTAATATTTAAAAAAAAATTAAAATGATTATTAGTTAGGGTTTCTAGTATTAATAATAGATTAGAAGGTGCATATATATATGCAAAATTAAGTACTAATAACTTTTTTTATTTTTTATGTCAAAGTTCCTGCTCTGGGTAAGAGTTTATTTAATCATGCCTGTGGATCAAGTCCGCCTCTTTGGGAAGCCTCACAATTGTTACATTGAATGAGAGTACAACTAGCCACACATACAACTTTTGGTTGTCTAATTGAAGTAGTCCACCCGAAGGTTCTACACTAGTTGCTATACCTACAACCCAACTAGGAATTGCCTATTTAAACCCTCTGGTCCAATGCTTCGCATGTCAATCCTACTTGTGATCACCATTACAGCCCTCCGATACATTAGTTAGTCGAAGACAGTCCCAGATGCTAACTACATCCCCTTAGGACTAATTTATCCTTGCGGTACACTTGGTAGAGCAGTCCCTGTCCCACACAGGTATTATTTACACTTCGGTAACTTACGCACTCACCGAAGCAAGCAACTTGCAGTCAGGTGATACCCTGCAACCGCTACCATTACCTACTTCTGCCCTTATAAAGTTCGCACCAACCCCAGTACACACTATCACTTTCCTACTGGTCCTTCACCGTTTTCCCAGACTTCCAATCCAGTTGGCCCGGAAGAGTTGATCTACCCGGCATTAGGTGCCATTATGGTTTTTCTCCTACTGTTCCCAATTCCTCAATATGAGTCCTTTTCCTACGGTGTGACTCTGGTGGCCAGGTTGATAGACCTTGTCCTCAAGGGCCGTCTGGTTCTCCGGTTACGGTCCAATATTTCAGTTTTGGTAGCACCTTCAAAGATCAGAGCTACCTCCTTACTCGGGACTTGCTAAATGGGTTTCTGTTTCTCTGGTTCCTTGAATTTGTCTGTGTTATGAGATACAACTTTGCCCAAAAGCTCCCATTCAAAATGGGAACCAAGAACTACAGGTGATCTATCCAACTGATTGACAAGAAACAGTTACCGGAACACAGGTCTATTTTTTCAAAAGCATCACCAGTAGGATTTGAACTCAAGACCTATCACTTGGGGTAACAACTTACCAACTTCCCTAAGTTGCAACACCCTAGTACTAATAAGTTTTAATTAAAAGCCCAAGACTATTTACTTAATAAAATTTCAAGTTATTTAAAATTTTTGATTTTTTTTGTAATTTTTTCTAATGTTTTATTTATTTTGTTATACAAGATTCTGTGAATTGGCCAATCATATTTACCTGCAATATAGCAATCTGCGATATTTAACAATCTCCTATTAATAATTAAATTTATAAAATTTAATTACTCTTAGAGTTAGAATACAGATTATTAAACTAGAAAGTGGACTAAAAATAGTTTTTTAAATAATTTTTTAAATTTTTTAAAATTTTTTTTAAAGTTTTTTTTATTTTTTACACAAGTCCTGCAACCTTATTAATAAGTTGTAAAGTGATTTAATTACTAAGAGGGGCAAGTTAGCAATATTTACTAAAAAATAACTGTTATAGAATATGTGCTTTTTTAGAGATTTCAAATGCTATTATATGGGTGAGTCAGTAGAAAAGGGACAAATCATTTTTAGTAAAATTTTTTTAATTTTTAAATTAAAATATTTTGAAAACTATTTAATCAAATTTTTGCTTAAAATTATATAGAGTTAAAATAAAAAAAAAATTATTAAATTTATTAAGATAATTGTTAAGATATTTAAACTTAAAGTCAAAAATCTTTTACTTAAAAATATTTGTACTTTTTCTACTAACTCACCCTTATATATAAATCAAATAAGTTGGCTTATCTAATTTTATATATAAATTTATATAAAAAATTTATTTAAATTAAATTTATACAAAAAATTTATTTAAATTAAATTTATTTAAAAATATATATATATCTTTTTTTAAATTTTAAATATATATTCTTTAATAGTCAAGGGAATGTGGGATCCTAAAGAACTCTGATACAACTTAGATCTGGGTTTGTATAATTTTAGTAGTATTTTAACCAAATAGATATATAAATAGAGCAAACTTTGAAAATTTACTATATAAAATGCTACATTTGATGAATTTTTAGCAAAATTTCCTTTTTTAGAATTATCTGAGTTGTATCAAAGTTTTTCGGGGTCCTGGACATATCCAACTAAGTGCAATTACTTATAGATTAAATAAGTTGACTCACCCAATTTTATATGTAAAATTATTCAAAAAAATCATTTAAATTGAATTTATTTAAAAGCATACATATATAATTTTCTTTAAATTTTAAATATATATATTTTGGGATTTAATACTCTTTTTTTAAAGTTTTAGTTTTTAATTTGAAGCAGTGAGATTGGAATCTTCCACTAAAGTTGATCAATTCTTTACTATGTTCTTTAGATCAAATGAGTGACTCACTCTATATAATAATATGATTGGTTAAAATAATCTTTTAAATATATGAAAGATACTATTAAGCAAAGAATTTTTGTGCTCTAATTAAAAGTTAAAGAGGAGGTTCTCCTAATTCTAATAGCAGTTAAATCATCAAATTGGCTTGGTAAAACCCAAGATACTTGGGATCAAAGAAGAAAACATATAGATCTGCAAATTTACTATTACACAAAGTATTATATTTTGTGTAACTATGAATTTGTAGGTCTTTATATTCTCTTCTTTGATTCTTTGATCCCAAGTATCTTGGATTTCACCAAGCCAATTTTGATAATTTAACTACCATTAAAATTAGAAAAACCTCTTCTTTAATTTTCAATTAAAGCACAAGAAGCCTTTACTTAATAGTATCTTTCACATTTTTAAAAGATTATTTTAACCAATCATATTATTATATAGGGTGAGTCACTCATTTGATCGAAAGAACATAGTAAAGAATTGATCAACTTTAGTAAAAGATTCCTATCCCTCTGCTTCAAATTAAAAACTAAAACTTTAAAAAAAAGAATATAAATATCAAAGAAATATATTTAATTGATAATCTGCCTGTCAACTGGAGAATAAGCAAAATTTGGTGTGCTTCCATCTAAAATTTTTTACAAGTTAACGATACATGTCCACTAATTGTAAGTTGTAGAGCTCATCGAGATGCATCTAATAGTAGTTATATCATCAAAATCGGGCCAGTAGATGGTGAGATATCATCGAAAAATGATTGGCTGACTATATAAAAATCTGTAACAGAAATTACATATGAAAATCACTATAGGCAAAATGTGGCATGCTTCATCTAAAATTTTTTTCTTACTAAGTTAATGATACATGCCCACTAATTGAAAGTTGTAAAGTTCATCGAGACGCATCTAACTGTAGTTAGTTCATCCAACTCAGCCCAGTGTATACCGAAATATTGTTGAAAAATGATTGGCTGACTATATAAAATCTCGATGTAAACAATGTTTGTTTTGTTTGTTTACATAGACTATCCACTAGGCTGATTTGAATGATCTAACTACTATTAGATGCGTCTCGATGAGCTCTACAACTTTTAATTAGTGGGCATGTATCGTTAACTTATTAAGAAAAAAGTTTTAGATGGAAGCACGCCACATTTTACCTATAGTAATTTTTTCATATGTAATTTCCGTCATGGATTTTTATATAGTCAGCCAATTGTTTTTGAAGATATCTCGCCATCCACTGAGCCAATTTAGATAATTTAACCACCTTTGGATATGTCTCGATGAGCTATACAACTTTTAATTAATGGACATGTATTGTTAACTTAGTAAAAAAAAATTTAGATGGAAGAATGCTATATTTTGCCTATTTTTTAGTTGAAAGGCAGATTATCAATTAAAATTTAAAGAGACTTTTATATATATGCTTTTAAATAAATTCATTTTAAATAATTTTTTTGTAGAATTTTATATATAAAATTTGGTTAAGTCAACTTATTTGATTTATTCCTTAAACTGTATTCTAGACAAACTTGTCTGGATTTTTTAGAAATATTACAATTTTTTAAATAAAATAAAAATTTATTATATAGAGTATACTTTATTTATAAAATATTTTTTTTAAAATATATTTTATAAACTTTATTATGAAAGTTTTTAAAATTATTATTATTATTTTTTAATTCTAAGTGCTCACTTTGGAAATATAGGCTTTTATTCAAGATATAATAAACTATGGCATCCTATATAGAGGACTGTCTGATATTTGTACATTGACGAGGGTACTCATACCCAGTGTTGTCACTTGGATGTGTCCATACTATATTTTTTGTCCAACGTCCAAGATTGTTCAAAATCATCCAAGCCTATGTCTCATGTTTAACTAATCAATAAAGTAATTTAAAAAATATATTATTATATATTTTTTTAGGTGCTGGACTCATTGGTGAAAAAATTAAAATAGATTATCTTAATAAAATTTTAAGTAATTTTAATTTGAAAAAATGTCCAAAATATCCAAAAAACATCCAAGTGACAACACTGCTTATACCTGCAACTTTTGGTTGCCTATTTAAGTAGCACCTGAAGGTCCTATTCTAGCTACCATACCTGCAACTTATATACTAGCATTGCCTATTTAAACTCTCTAATTCTTGCCTCCTGCCAGTTTCTTTTATTACAGAAACACAGTTTCAGATTTTGTACTACACTTTTAAAACTAATTTATTTTTAGTAGAAGACTTGGTAGTGTGTTTTCCCGTCATATACAGATATCATCTATGCTTCAGTATTTACACATTTACCAAGGCAAACAACTTGCAGTTAGGTTTTGTTACCTGCAACTACTACCGTTATCTACTTTTGTGCTTGTAAAGTTCACAGACCCCAGTACTACCCATTCTTCTTTTGGTTTCTTTCTCCAAAATTTTTTTTACCCTTAGTTGTTTTCCTTCTCTAGTTGCAATTCTACTTTCAATCCCAAGGACCCAGAAGGTTTGGTCTGCCCAGCAAGCACCATAGTCTCCCATCCCTTGGTACATGCTTCAAAAGCACATGTTCTTTTCCTTTGGTGATGACAAGTAGCAGTTCAGTTGATATGGACTGCCAAATTCTTTTGTCATAAGTTTGCTTCCAGTCAGTCCACTTTTGGTTAGTCCACTTCAGTTTGTCCTTGTATGATTCCTGTTCGGTATCTTCGAAAGTCTAGCTACCTCTTTACTCGAGTCTTGCCAAGCTAATTTTTCTTGTTATATATTAATGCGCCCTCTGGGATTTTTGACTTGCCTTGTATAATATACAAAGCTCCCAATATAGTTGATGCAACTCAGGTTACAGATTTGTAAATCTGGGCTCAAAGTCCAGGTCATATAAAACAAATATAAATTTTCTAAAATGTCTCTAATGGAATTCGAACTCTATACCTTTTGTTACAATAGCTTGGGAGAGTGTCAACAAACTAACTATACTATATTACTATACCCTATTTTTTAAATATTAATAAACTTTAAAGCAATAAAATTTTAAAGTTTTTATTTTAAAATGTTTACTATAAATTTTTTTTTAAATTTTCTTAAATTTTATATGTTCCCATCTATAAAAAAAATTTTTACTTCTAATACAAGTCCTAATTTCTACAAGTAAATCAAAAGTTGTAATAATAAAAGTTGTAATCCTTTTTATAAACTACAATATTCTATTAAATTAGGAAGTTAGAGCTAATATTTTAGAGTTCGCCAAGAATAAGTAAATAATTTTTTTGGTTAAAAAATTTTTTAAAATTTGTCTAATTTTAGCTTATTAGCAACTTAAACTTTTTTCTTATAATATAAAATTAAATATACTATAATATAATCCTTATTTTAAATATTATAAAAAAAATTTTAATTAAATATCTTAAGATTAAAAAATCTAGATTTTAAGCATATTTATAGCAATTTTTCAGGCAAATTTTTCTGGATTTGCTTATAGTTTAAGGAATAAGTAACTATATTCTAAACCATTATATATAAAATTGTCCCTTGACTGTTAGTATTTATTAATCTTTATTTTAAAGTTTTAGTTCTTAACTCCAAATCTGCAAAAAGAATCTTTCTTTAAATTTAATATATTATTATCTTTGCAATACCTGTAAAGTTAAAAGCAATAATATGATTGGTTAAAATAATCTTTTAAAAATTTAAAAAATGCTATTAAATAACAGATAAAGAATTCTTGTGAATTAAAAGTTAAAGAAAGGTTCTCCTAATTCCAAATAAAGTTAAATTATTAAAATTGGCTTAGTGAATTCCAGGATACATGTGATCAAAAAAGAGAATATAAAGATCTGCAAATTTACTATTACACAAAGTATTATAATTTATAATACTTTGTGTAATAACAAATTTGCAGATCCTTATATTTTCCTTTAATCCCAAGTATCTTGTAATCTACTAAGCCAATTTTGATGATTTAACTACAATTGAAAGCTGAAAACCCTTCTTTTTAACTTTCAGTTAAGGCACAAAAAATCTTTATTTAATAGCATCTTTTATATTTTTAAAAGATTATTTTAACCAATCATATTATTATATAGGGTAAATCACTTATTTAACTTAAAAAACATAGTAAAAATTGACTAACTTAAAAATTTTTTTAAATTACTTGAAGTTAAGAATAAAACTTTAAATCAAAAATTATTAAATGCTAAAGAATATATTTAAAATTTAAAAAAAAGTTTATAAATATTTTTTTAAATAAATTTAATTTAAAAGATTTTTTTATATAAATTTATAAGGACTTTAGACATTTCTCATATAGGTCATAACTGATCTGCTACCTCTAAAATCAAGTAAATTTGCTAAAAATTTAATTATTATATTAAGTTTTTACAGTAATTGCTAAAAACTAAATTATTATATTTAGATAGTACTTTTAGATTCAGATGCTCTAAGAAAATTTGTCTAGTATATAAAAATATATTCTACTGGCATATTTACTTTTAAATTTCTTAAAAGAAAATTGCTATTAGCACTATGAATTTTTGCTATTCACACCATATAAATAAATTGCCTCGATGTTGTTACTTAAATATTTTAACTTTTAAAAACTTTTATTATTAATATTATCGCTATAAGTTCTTAATCAAATTTAATAAAAATTTTTTTATTTGAATTCTATAGATTTGTAGAATTAAAATAAAAAATTTTCATCAAATTTGGTCAAGAACTTGTGAAAATATCTTTGATAAAAGTTCCTATAAACAATTTCAGCACAGCTTTTTTGTAATTTGTTTTATTGCTTTTTCAAAATAACCCATTATTCAGTGATAATTTACAAAAAATTTTACTATGCTAGCTAAAAAAATTTTATAACAAGACTTGTAGCACATATTATTGACTAATAGAATCTCAGATTTCATAAAAAAAAATATAAAAAAACTTATAAAGATATTAATTTTTTTGTAAATTTGAATATACATTTTTGCAAGTTTTTCTCTAAAATTCAAATGCTTCCAGAAGCATTTTCTTAAAATAAAATCTCAAAATATAACTAAGTAAGTTGATAAAATAGGTATTCGAGTATCTTCAGTTAAATTTTCATCAAAAATAGATTAATATTAACAAAGTTATGATGATTTTTTAATTTGCTTTCAAATTCAGAATTTTCTAAAATTTTTAATTTTAATAAAAACAAAAAAATTATATTACAGGCTTGATTTTTACAAGTTCAAATAAAACAAGTTACTGTGCACTAATATAATCAATAGAAAATAGGCTAAAATTTTGCTTTCTAAAATTTTAAATTATTTATTTAAATATTCATTCTATAATAGCTTTTTTTATTTGATACAGCTTCTTTAATATACTTTTGAAAATAAAAGAATTTTTCATCAAAGATATTTTTACAAGTTCTTGGCCAAATTTGATAAAATTTTTTTATTTAAATTCTATATATTTGTAGAATTAAAATATTAGATTATTGCAAAAATATTTTTGATCAAATTTAGAGAATTTCAAAATGCATATTACATTTAAATTTTTGACAAAGCTTTGAGCAAAGGTATCTTAGCAACCATTTGATCAAATTTGATAAAAATTTTTTTATTTGAATTCTATGGATCTATAGAATTTAAATAAAAAATTTTCATCAAGTGGTTGCAGAGATATTCTTGATTAAAGTTTTGCAACAAATTTAAATATTTCTTTTAGGGGATTCTAGAAATCAGCTGATTTTAGGGAGGGTGGGTGGATCAGCTGAAGTACCAGGTATAATTCCGGCCAACATTTTATAATTCTGGCCAAAGTTACAAAATTATTTTTGACCAAAATTATAGATTTATTAACAATATTTAATAATGATTTAACTACCAAAATGATTTCTCAATAAGAAGCCAAAATCATTAAAATCTAATTACTAGATCCTAAGATCAGAATAGATATATGTTACTATAAAAGTTTTATAATTTATTAAAAAATTATAAACCATTTATAGTAACACAAATTTATTCTGATCTCTGGATCCTGTGATTGGATTTTTATGATTTTGGCTTGCTAGAATCCTCTTATTAGTAGTTAAATCATCAAAATTGACTCAGTAAATCAAAAATTATTAATAATTAAATATTAATTTTCAATTGTTAATAAATCTTGTTCTACTGGGCCAATTTCAATAATTCAACTATCAAAATGATCAGCTCAATGAGAGGTTTCAGAAAGCCTAAAATCATAAAAACCAATGACAGGAACCAGAGATCAGAATAAATTTGTATTACTATAATAGTTTGTAATTCTTTAATAAATTATAAAACTTCTATAGTAACACAAATTTATTCTGATCTTAGAATCTAGTAATTAGATTTTAATCGTTTTGGGCTTACTAGAATCTTCTTATTGAGCTGATCATTTTGGTAGTTGAGCTATCAAAATTGGCCTAGTAGATCAAAAGTTATTAACAATTAAAAATTAATTTTTAATTGTTAATAATTTTTGATCTACTAGACCAATTTTGATAATTTAACTACCAAAATGATCAGCTCAATGAGAGAATTCTAGAAGCCCAAAATTATAAAAATCCAATTACAGGATTCAGAGATCAGAATAAATTTATGTTTCTATAAATGGCTTATAATTTTTAATAAATTATAAAACTTCTATAGTAATACAAATCTATTTCGATCTTAGGATCCAGTAATTAGATTTTAGTGATTTTGAACTTCTATCATTGAAAGAACATTTTAGTAGTTAAATCATCAAAATTGGCCCAGTAGTTCAAAAGTTATTTACTATTAAATATTATATTTAACTATTTAATAATCATAAAATCTGATTGTATAATTGGGGTATTAGATAGGGTGGATAGGGTAGAGGTGAGATAGGCTCATAGTAAAAAAAAATCATCTGATTTCTGGAAGCCCTCTTATATAATATGCATTTTGAAATTCTCTAAAACTTTGATCAAAAATATCTGCAATTACTTGATCAAATTTGATAAAAAAAATTTTTATTAAATTCTATGGATCCATAAATTTCAAATAAAAAAATTTTCATCAAATTTGATCAAGTGGTTGCAGAGATAGCTTTGAGCAAGTTTTAGAGAATTTCGAAACATATATCATATAAAAAATATATTTAAATTTGTTGCCAAAACTTTGATCAAAAATATCTCTGCAACTACTTGATCAAATTTGATAAAAATTTTTTTATTTGAATTTTATGAGAGCCCTGAAATATACATAGATAGATCAGATATTGGTTTGCTTATTTTTGTATTTTTTATACAAATCTTTTCTATTATAGTAATTTTTTGCGATTTTTTGCTGAACTTTCTATTTTTGGTAATTTTATAATTAACCTAATCTATCTATATATATTGCAGAGTCCTATTCTATAAATCTATAGAATTCAAATAAAAAAATTTTATCAAATTTGATCAAGTGGTTGCAGAGATATCCTTGATTAAAGTTTTGGCAACAAATTTAAATGTACCATATATTGCTAAAAATAAGCTACCTTCTAAAATAAGCTACCCCAAGTTTTGATCCAAAAACGTCAAAATGCCTTTGACCTGAAAATAAGCTACCTCTTTGTTGCACGAAAAGATAGTTAACAAAATTTTTAGTTTGAAAATAAGCTACTCTTATGATTGATGGACATTGCTACATAGTAAAGTTTAAATTTTACTAAGCAAATTGATTAAAGTTGCATAAGTAACCTTGTTTAGCAGATCAAAATACGCATATTCTGAAAATTTCATATAAATCTGAGAACTTTTTATTATTTGACTTTTAATTTTTACGTTCAACAGTTTTTTTTGTAAAAAAACCCCATTGAATATAAAAATTAAAAGTCAAATACAGTCTATTAAGATGTCATACCTAAATTTTTTGCTATATAAATTTATATTAAAAATATATAAAATTACTATATAACTTTAAAGCCAAGATTTTTTTGGATTTACAAACCAATTATTTTGGAAGTTTGAGATTAAATATATCAAGAATAGTAGAATAAAATTACTTAGAACAGGTTTTAAAATTCCTATAAAAATTGAAGATTTTACTAATAAAATTATTTTATAAAAAAGAAAATTTTACTATAATTATATGTAAAATTTTATGCTAAACAAAGTTTGCTTAGATAACAAAATTGGTTGTCTTAATAAAAAAAAAGTTTGCTATATATTAATTTTAAAATTTTTAAATTTTTTTTTTTTATTTTTTTTTTTGTTAAGAAAATCTAGTTTGGGCTTGTAAGTAAAATTGTTCAGCAAGAAATTTTATAACAATAATAAAAGGTAGAATTCAATTTTTTACTTAGAAAATGTTTAATAAATTGAATTCTACCCTTTATTATTGTTATAAAATTTTATGCTAAACAATTTTACTTACAAGCCCAAACTAGATTTTCTTAATAAAAAAAAAAGTTGTATATAGAAATTTTAAAATTTTTAGCTTTAGTATATAGCAAACTTTTTTTTTTATTAAGACAACCAATTTTGTCATCTAAGCAAACTTTGTTTAGCATAAAATTTTACATATAATTAAGTTTCAGATTTAGCAAATTTTCCTTTTTTATAAAATTTTATTGGTAAAATCTTCAATTTTTATAGGAATATTAAAACCTGTTCTAAGTAATAATATTCTACTATTCTTGATATATTAAATCTTACAATTTCAAAATAATTAGTTTGTAAATCAAAAAGAATCTTGGCTTTAAAGTTTTATAGTAATTTTATATGTTTTTAATATAAATTTATATAGTAAAAAATTTAAAGTATAATATAGTGTGACATCTCGATAGACTGATAATAAAAGTTATAAAATTTTCAGGATATGCATATTTTGATCTGCTAAACAAGGTTACTTATGCGACTTTAATCAATTTGCTTAGTAAAATTTAGATTTTACTATGTAGCAATTATAATCGATTGACCAAAAATCACTTTATAAGTTACTCTGATTTTTTCTGTATATTTATTTATTGTTTATAACATATTTATTTATCATCTACAGCATATTTATTTATTGTTTATAGCATGTTTATTTATTTTACTTATTAAAGTTTTGTATTCGAAAATAAGTACCTCTTTAAATTACTTAAAATAGTAAATAACCTGAAAATAAGCTACTTACGGTTTTTTTTGTTAAAGATCAGTGAAAAAAGGTAGCTTATTTTGGGCAACATACAGTATCTGTCATATGATACATATTTTGAAATTTCCTAAAACTTTGTTCAAAAATATCTTTGCAATTACTTGATTAAATTTAATAAAAATTTTTTCATTTGAATTCTATGGCTCTATAGAATTCAAGTAAAGAAATTTTTATCAAATTTGATCAAGTGGTTGCAGAGATTTCTTTTTGAGCAAAGTTTTAGAAAATTTCAAACCGTATATCACAAGACAGATATATTTAAATTTGTCGCCAAAACTTTGATCAGGGATGTCTCTGCAACTACTTAATCAAATTTAATATAAATTTTTTATTTAAATTCTATAGATCTGTAGAATTCAAATAAAAAATTTTTTATCAAATTTGATTAGATGGTTGCTAAAATACCTTCATTCAAAGTTTTATCAAAAATTTAAACATATCTGTTATGTAAT
This sequence comes from Gigaspora rosea, assembly GCA_003550325.1. NCBI lineage: Eukaryota > Fungi > Glomeromycota > Glomeromycetes > Diversisporales > Gigasporaceae > Gigaspora > Gigaspora rosea. The sequence continues at coordinate 614,358 of QKWP01000021.1, read as the reverse complement.
ACGTATTTTGAATTCTCAAAAAGTTTGATAAAAAATATCTCTGCAACCCACTAATCTAATTCGATAAAAATTTTTTATTTTAATTCTACAAATATATAGAATTCAAATAAAAAAATTTTATTGAATTTGGTCAAGAACTTATAGAGATATCTTTGATAAATGATTCTTTTATTTTCAATAAATATATTATAAGGAAGCTATGCCAAATAAAAAAAAGCTATTATAGAATAAATATTTAACCAAATAACTTAAAATTTTAAAAAGCAAAATTTTAGCCTATTCTCTATTGATTATATTAGTACGCAGTAACTTGTTTTATTTGAACTTGTAAAAATCTATCTTGTGATATAGATTTTTCAGTTTCATTCTAAATCTGAAAGCAAATTGAAAAATTATTATAACTTCATCAATATTAATCTGTTTTTGATAAAATTTTAACTAAATACTCTCAAATACCTTTTTCATCAACTTACTTAGTTACATTTTGGAAGTTATATTTTAAAAAATGCTTCCAGAAGCATTTGAAATTTAGAAGAAAACTTGCAAAAATGTATACATCAAATTTACAAAAATGTTAATATTTTAATATCTTCATAAGTTTCAATATTTTTTTTATAAAATTTGAGATTCTATTAGTTAATGATATGTGCTACAAGTATTTATACTACATAGAAATCCACTAGTATTTGTTATATTAAAGAAAATACAACTAGCTATATTTGCAACTTTTGGTTTCTATTTAAGTATAGACAGACCTTTCTATAATTACCAAGTCCATTGCATCCTATTTTAATAATTGTATAGAGGTGTAACTATAAATAAAATACCTTGTCATAGTCATATAACCAAAGACCAATAAGTAATATATTTGTGCATATATGAAATACTATTAAAAAATTTAATCTAGTAGCTCAATTTGGATAAAACAACTAAAGAATGTTTAACTCAATGAGACAATTCTAAAGGGTCCAATATTATTCAAATTTGATTACAAAATACTAAAATTATTAAGCATTTTTTACTCCAATACTTAAATTTAATCAATTCTTAAACATATAAAATAATACAAATCTTTAATGATATTAGTAGCAAGTAATTCAATTTTAACAATTTTGGGATCATTAGGATTATCTTATTGAGACAAATTTTTGGTAGTTGTTTCATCCAAATTGGATTATTGGATCAAAGATTATTTGCTATCAAATCTTTATCACTAATTAGATTTTATAATCTATAAATTGGTGACTATAATGAGGGTTTTTATTAATAAAATTGTTAAAAATCAAATTTTTATAGTAATAGTAATTACAAGTTATTTGTAAGGTTTTTTACTATGTTTTAAATCTGTTGCACAAAATTGAGTGCTTAAATAGAGATATGACTATAGAGATATAACTATAGAAAGATCTGACTATAGCTATCCAAGGTTTTATACTAGCTGTTATACCTACTACCCACATACTATAGATTTCTGAAAATAAGCTACTCCTGATTTTTTTCAAAAATCAAAAAAAATGCATTGGCAGTTGCTACATATAATACTTTTTTTTTACTAAATTATCTTTAAAAGTTCGATTAAGTAAAGTTGTTCAACACATCAAAATACACTTATAATAAAAATTTGGTATCATTTGAACAACTTTTTTTAGTACATTTTTCAATTTTTTCAAAAATATCTATACACTAAAAATAAGCTACCCCACGTTTTTTTATATAATTTTTTGGCCCAAAAAGGGTAGCTTATTTTTGGGAATATACGGTACTAGCATTATCTATTTAAACTCTCTGTTCCCTGTTCTTCTTGCTAACCTATCTTGTGTCACTGGAACATTGTTTTAAATTCTTGTTTTATACTTTTAGAACAATATTTTCTATATATTCTTGGTAGAGTAGTATCTATCCTACCCAGATATTTACTTATACTTTGGTAATTATTGCTATGACTATGGGCAATACTTGTAATACAAGATTATCTCTGTTCTTTTACCAATACCTACTTTGCTCTTGCTAAGTTACTCAGCTCTAGTACCTATGACCAGTGTTGTTACTCGGACAGGACTCGGACTGGACTCAAACTCAGACTTGGACTGGACTAGAACTCAGATAATTAAATTTGTCCAGCAGACAAATACCAAATTATTACCCAAATTTGAATAAACTAAGTGCATAAACAGGACCCCGAAATATACATGGATAGGTCAGGTTAATTATAGGGTTACTAAAAAAGAAAAGATCTGCAGAAAAAACTTTAAAAACAAGCAAAAAATTACTATAAATAAAAAAGATTTGCATAAAAAACCTCAAAAATAGGCAAACACAAACCTAACCTATCTATGTATATTTCAGGGTCCTGCATAAACTAGTACCTCATAATTACAATTATGTGATTGATTTTGTCATGCATATATAAAATTAGGGTAGCTGCACAATATAGTCGCACTAAAAACAGGAGAGTGTATGGTGCTATTTGAATGGTATTAGCTAAATCTTGTATTTGATTGGGCATATGGATTCATATGTTAATGCCCTATGAGAAATTACAGCACGGAATAATACTGAAATACATGGAAAAGTTTGAATATGTGACCACACAAACCTGCACGTAAATATACAGGGACAATGCACGGGAAAGCAAGTTTATGGCACGTAAAAGGGCGTGGATTCTGTGCAATGCTGCACGTACTTATGTGCAATTTTATGTGTTTTCTCGTACATTGTCTCGTGCATATTTACGTGCAGGTAACATATAATAGCATATGTCCATACATATATACATAATAATATATATCGTATATGCATTATTTTATTAACTAAATTTTATTATTTTATTAAGTAAATTTTTAAGTTTTATTAACTAAATTTTGTATTTGATTAAATAACTTAATTATTTAATTATTTTATTAATTAAATTTTATAATACAAATAGTTTAATTTAATAATTTACATGCGAATAAAAAAATACTTCTAATTACTAAAACTACCGACTTTAAAAATAACCCAGCAACTAATAATATCGAAAAAAAACAAAATAAGTACCAAAATGAAAGGTTTAAAAAAAAATCGAAATGACTACTCTAGAAATAACTCCAATAGGGACAACTCCGATTGTGGCAACTCCAATAGCAGTAACTCAAGTGAGAGGCTAAAATGCAATAATATACAGAGAGATAAAAAATAAAAGAAAAAAATAATAGTAAAAAAAATAAAGCTGCGATACCACTAAAAATGATGAAAACATACACCAAAAATGATAGTGATTCCAAAAGAGTAGCTTCCAAGACTAACTCTAAAGGATGGTTTAAACAATAACAATAACTAAAAAAAAATTATATAAAAATTAATGATTTGTAAAAAAAAATTATAAAAAAATATAAGATGATAAAAATGATAAGAGTAAACAAAAGAAAAAAAAAGCAATATTTATTTGCTTACAAATCAAATATAATTTGTGCGCGTCAATGCACGGAAATTATTATTGATAAGTGCAAAAAAAAAAAA
>QKWP01000021.1:589623-609915 GCA_003550325.1 Gigaspora rosea | reverse complement strand
GGAACATATAAAATTTAAGAAAATCTAAAGAAAAATTTTATAGTAAAAATTTTAAAATAAAAACTTTAAACTTTTATTACTTTAAAGGTTATTAATAACTTTAAAAAATTTTCATAATAAAGTTTATAAAATATATTTTAAAGAAAATATTCTATAAATAAAGTATACCCTATATTCTTAATAAAATTTTATTTTATTTAAAAAATTGTAAATATTTCTAAAAATTCCAGGCAAATTTGCCTGGAATACGGTTTAAGGGATAATACTATACACGTTAGTGCACAGATTTCAATATTTCGTGTGATAACGTGTATTAAATTTTTTGGATGAACAGTTTTCGTGCAGTTTCCGTGCAGTGATTATGAAACCTGTGCTTACCCCATACAATTTCGTATTTTTATATGCATTCCCATGTATCGAGTTTTCATAGGGATAGCTGTGCTAGTGTAATTATAATATACTGCTATTGTACTTATATGAGTATACATGGATTTGATATTTGTGTTATTTTGAGATAGCATATATGTAATATTATTTGATGAAACTAATTTATGTCATTTTGAATTAATAGTGCTATTTCTCAATTTTACTGATCATGATGCCGACAGCAATGTATAAACAACAGATAATAGTTACATGTTATATAATTTATTAATAACGACAATAAAAATTGCGCATTTTATCAATGACAATAATAATGATTATTAATAATTGCCTTTTCATTGATATTTATAAAGAAATTCTTTATTGTTGCATGCTTTATAATTTTTTTTTATTCATTATATTTGAATTGTTATTGCCTTAAGTAAACAAAAAACTTATAGTGCAAATCTAAGACATCAGACAATATCTGAGTCCGAATATGTCCAAGTCCGAAATATTTTATTCAAACATAATTCAAGTGACAATCTAGTTATTTGGACATAACTCAGACTCAGACATCGAACAATGTCCGAAAATGTCTGTGTCTAACAAATATAGCTCAGATATCCAAAATGTACAACACTGCCTATGCCCTATCATCTTCATTAGTGATACTACTAAAATAAATTTTAAAAAAGGCCTATTTTGGGTTTATTAAAGCAAATTAAAATTTTTTATAAAGAAGAACAGATAGAATTTATATATTTATATTTTGGGTTTAAGAATTCTATGCATCTGCATGGCTGTGCACCCTAAAATCGACCTATCAAAATCGATCACATGACAGGTTAGTCAACCTTCTGACCCAATAACCAATTAACCAATCAAATCGCAAAATTGCAATAACATAAAATTTTAAGTTTAATGGGCCTTGCAGTTCATACTTATTTTTCAGTTCCATCTATTAAATTTTCAGGTAGTTTACTAACTCTGTATTTGTACCTTCTACTAAAATATTGTATCTCAAACACATTGCTTTTAAATCAGTTATCTGTAAGTAATTCCAATTGACTACTGAAGTTGCTTTTTCTTGAGAAGTAGTTGCTTCGCCATCAAGATTTATATTTGTTTGTTAAGTTCTTTTGTTATAATTTTATATTATTTTACTTTTGATAGAAAAAATATCAACTCTAAAAACTGGCTTGCTTTTGCAATAGGGGCTAGACACAATGTTGAGCAGAAAAATTCAAGAACAAAGATTATTATAGATTACTATATTATTTAAATACCAAACTTCATCATAATTATAGACATGTCCAGTAACCTTTTGTCTTGTGGAAGGTCTAGTGACTCACAATAATATACCATCTTGTAACTTTATCTACAAGCAGATTAATTGACTAGATAAATTATTGATATTATTAAATTTACAATTAATTCAGTAATTGCTTTTATTATATCAGACAACTAGCTATCCAAATACAGACTTATAGGTTTGACATGTAACTACACAAACCTAACAAATAAAACTATTTAATGCTATATTTGTTGTAGAGAATGTATTAGATGATTTAATATTTGAAAATAATGCATTTTATTTTATATATTAATGAATATTGTTTGCTGCATATTCAAAATCAAAATAGATATTTGTAATAAATAAACTAGTAAGAGTGCTGAAATTAGGCAGTTTTTGAAGGTATTTCTATTTTTTTTCTTTTTTTTTTTTATATATAAAACACACTTTGCTAATATATTGATATTGTATTAATACAATATATTAAAATAGATGACAGAAATTGATCCTCTGGTAAAACATGTTTAAAGCTTTTTTATAAATTTGGTAAATACTAATAAATATATAAGGGAGACTGGGGTATTGTGACGAAGTGGGGTATTCTGACGAATTTGAAATATCATGTGATCCAGTGATTCAAACCGGACGATTTTGGTACCATTCGACTCCTCTCAATTAGAGGATTCGAATGGTATAAAAATTACCCGATTAGTACCTGGTTAGGAACACAAGGTCGAAGAAATGCGGTATTATGACGAATAGGGTATTATGATGAACCAACAACCATGCATTGTAACGAAGCACACACACTTGAGTGCTGCAAAAAAAAACTAGTAATAACATGTCATGGCTCTTTTTAAGCTAAAAACAAAAAAAAAATGATTATAATTGAACTTGCATTGAATATTTAGTATTTTAATTACTTTAATTTGTAACAATTACCATATCGTCACTGAAGCCATTATTTGAGTCACAATTTCCAGAACTAAGAGCTAATTTAATCAATATTTTTATATTCGTCAAAATAAACTCTTAGATCTCCGGAAATTGTGTGCCTCAAAATAATGTCCCGGGCACTATTTATAAAATTAATTGTCGGAAATCGGATTAAAATAAAATATGGGTTTCGATTTAGCCCTTTAAAACCCATTTATCTTGTTTAATATAAACTCTGCACTGAACTAACCTCTATCCTTAACATTTAACTCTAAAAACTATGAACAAAAAATTATTTTTTGGTGGGTTAAATTTTTTTTATAATCGGATTTTTTTTATAATCGGATTTCATTTTAATCTGATTTCATTTTAATCCGATTTCATTTTAATCGAAAATTTTGTTTGCCTTCATTAATTAAACGCGTTTTTTGGATGGGCCAATAAATTTAAACCTTTGCAATATTTATTTCGCACATTTCATAAAGGAATTACGTGTATAAACCTTTCTATTCATATTAAGCGAACACTGTCTATACTTTCATATTTTATTAGTAAAAGCAAACGTTGTGGTTTAAAGACCATATTATAACTTCGTAATAGATTAAATATGCCTTCAGTCTCTTACATTAATCGACGTAACACTATTCGTGAGGCTCTTGACGAAATAAATAAATACCCTTCTAACTCTTGCCCAAGTATCAATAGTGTTGCTAAAAGTTTTGGAATCCCAGAGGCATCTCTTAGACGTGCCGTAAAAAATGGCAACCCTCCTAACCGTACTGGCCCACCAACTATACTTACCGAGCATGAGGAGGAACAACTTGCGGGCTATTGTATTAATGTACAGAAGCTTGGATTTGGCCTAACAAGATCTGGCGTTAATTATTGTGTGATGGAAATCTTAAGATTAAACAAGCGATCACACCCTTTTAATAATAATGGACCGGGTCATGATTGGTGGGTACGTTTCATGAGAGATCACCCTGAGCTGTCGTTTCGTACTCCCCAAGAGTTATCAGAAGCGCGAGCACAAAAGGCCAATGCGACAATTGTGAAAGATTATTTTGAAAAACTTGGCAAAATCATCAATGAAAATTCGCTTACCGCTGCACAGATTTGGAATATGGACGAAACTGGTTTCGTCCTTATTCCAAAATCTGAAAAAGTTATTGCAAAAAAAGGTGCGCGCCAGGTTCACAAAGTCGCACATGGAAATAATACTGAACATATTTCAGTAGCACCCACGATTTCAGCTGCTGGTTCATGCATACCACCTTTATTCATTTATAAAGGTGTTCGTGCAATCCCTGGCCTATTAGATGGTGCACCTCCCGGAGCTGTTATGGGGTTTACGGATACTGGGTACATGCGTGAAGGTCTTTTCCAAATGTACCTAAACCATTTTATAAATTCTATCCCACCCATTCGACCAGTTCTATTAATACTCGACGGGCACAAAAGTCATATTAACTACATGAGCGTAAACTTTTGTCGCCAAAATAATATCCTTCTCTTTGCTCTACCACCTCATACGACGCATGTTTTACAGCCGTCCGAGATTCCGTTCGCAAAATTAAAAAAAGATTATAGTAAAGCATGCGAAAAGTATCATACTAATAATGGTAAAATAGTAACTAAGCATACCTTCGCGAAGATTCTTGGTCCCGTTTTTGTTGAGACCTATACACCACTAGCAATTTGCAACGCCTACAGAACCACTGGCATATGGCCATTTAATCCTAGTGCGATTAGTATCGATCGTTTAGACCCTTCTTTATTAACCGAACAATTTAACGAACCCATTAACCCACCTTTAATTTCGCCATTACTTGCTCAACCAAATCATCTTCGCTTTACTCGTCTAAATGTTAGTAGTTTAAACGAAGAAAATATTATATTAAAAAACGAGAATGATTTGTTGAGATCTCAGGTTGAAAAACTTAGTGAGGAATTGGAAACTTACAAGAGCCCTGGTACATGTGCATTACGTTTAGCACTCAAGTATCCAGTTCCTCAGGCTCAAACTCAAGTGACACCTGATCATACGAGTTCTGAAAGCCAACCTGAACCTATGTCGACCCCGCCTAAAAAAAAGCGAAAGACACTTCCATTTGCACGGCTTTTAACTGAAGAGGAAAGCTGGCGTCAGTTGAATGAGTTGAATGAGGAAGCGGAACGAAAAGCTGAAGAAATTAAAAGAAAAAAAGAGGCTGCAGCTCAAAAAAAAGAAGCGGCAGCCCAAAAAAAAGAAGTGGCAGCAAAAAAGAAAGAGGCACTAACTAAAAAAAAGGAAGCCACCGCTCAAAAAAAAGGCGGTGCAACGACTAGATCTAATACCAAAAAAAAATCGGCTTAAAAATTATATGTAAATCGAATTCGTCAGAATACCCTTTCACTCAAAATTTTAGATTTAAAAATGCGTTGCACATGATGATGATCGTTTAATAAATTCCGATTTGTCATTTGCTTTTTTTTTTATCGTGGCTTATTTTTGAATGCAATGTTGATCGATAGATATAAATATTTAAAGGGTTATACGGGTTAGTAAAAATTTTTTATAGTAGAAACCTTAACTTCGTCACAATACCCCAGTCTCCCTTATATTTTTAATAAATTTTTAAACAATATTAATATAATATAATCAGTTTAACTATCTTAAAAAAGTTTGTAAATCATTTCAATAATCCAAGTTTATGTTACAAATTTCAAATTATGCTATGCTCCAAAGTGAACTTAAAAATATCTATAAAGAAAAAAAGAAATATATATTTTGGTAAAAATTCTAAAAACTTGAAAAAGTATTAATAATAATTATATTTATTAAATATAGTAATAACTTTTTCAATTTCTACATGTATTTAATTATTTATATTCTTTATTTAAAACAATATTGGTATATTTAAAAGTTTAAAACCATTAATGTCAAAAATATTGAATCTTTCTTTTGTACAATATAATAAATTAAGTAAAATAATTACAAAAAAAATTAAGTAATTTTAATTCTTATCCTGTCATTTGAGTTTATGTACATAAAATTTGTATTTGAAAAAGACTTATAGATTAATTTTTTTTTGTTAAATATTAATATTATTATTAACATTGAATCATTTATCTATCCATATGAAACAAAATATCTATTTACAAAGTATATAAGTATACTGTATATTTCTTAATATTATAGCAAATTATAAGATTCCTACTATCTTTAGTCTGAAAGTTGCTCTGGGCATAAAATATTTCAAAATTTATTTGCAATACAGTTTTATAAAATATCAAATTTAGATTTAAAATTTAAATTATTAAGGTTTTATGTTTAAATTTGTATTATTATTTAGAATATTTAATAAACTTGTATATTAAGAGTAAGAATAGTAAGATTCAAGTATATTACTAATTTTTGTTTAGTGTTATTTTTAATTTTTGCAAATTATAACTAATGTTGCCAAATAATTTTAAATATAAATAAATTTTAAATTAGGGTTTGCAATAAAAATTAATAAAATTGAATTTTTGAAAAATTTACTTGCTAGCACAAAGTATAAAACATATAAATCTTAAAAAAGATATCATTATTGTTAGTACTATATAGACAAGCAAGTGTGTTTATATATAGTAATTTGACTATATAAAAAGAGAATCCATTGAATTTAGAACTGAATATACATAGTATCCTTATTTAATTTTAATAAAATGCTATACTTACAAAGTGGATCTATTTATATGTTTGGTCTGTTAATTTTATATAATATTAGAATATCAAAAAAGCAAATATATAATATCAAACTATTAAATATATCTAAGCTATCAGATCTAAACCATTGAACTATCTGATAATGTCACTTGAAAATTATTTATTATACTTCAGTTGTATTTATACTTGTTTTTAAATTAAATTATTTATTATTTTGCAATTATTTTTTTTTAATTAAATTATAATTATTACTAATGCATATATTACTTTTTTCAACTAGTGATTAATTTTTGAATATGTGTTTTACTTTTCTTAAATTTATGTTCTTTAAATGTCTGTCATTATCGAATGCTTGCTTTTTGGTATTATATAATAATATATTATCATTATGTTCTTATATTAGCATGTGTGCATATTAGATTATTAATAATAAATTGTTATTTTATAAATGATAAATCCTTCTCATTTTTGTAAATTTGTTTTTTTAATAAGCAACTATAATTTGGTTATGTACTTACTGATATTGCGAAAGATTATCAGCTTGTTAAACCTTGATTTGAATTGAAGCATATTTATTTATTGGTAAAAATTTAATGCCTAGATGTGAGGTATTGTACTTTTTTTTTTTTGAAATTGTACTTTTCTAACTCTATTAAAGATACTTTATATAGCTAATATTGTTTATAAAATCAATTTTTGATATCTTATTATAAATTGTATATGATATAATTATACTATCTTTTTATATAGTATAGACTGTACTTGAATTGGTTTATGTTTATGTGAATGCTATGTAGTTTAGTTTAAAAGAAGGTTATACCAGTAATAAATGCAATGAGTGTATATTTTATATGCTGTTTGAAGTGATATCTGTCTGCAAAATCTTTAAGTTTTGATTAATTTGCATGATTTATTCATTAGATTTTGTTTATTTTTATACAGTACATAAATTTGTAATACTATTATTTTTTACATGTTAACTTGTCTTACTTTCTATATATAATAATATAGTATAGAACAAACAGATATAAGCACGAATACATTATTATACAGAATTCTATTTTAAAATACAAAGAACTGCAACATGTGCATTACCAAAGTTATAATAACTAATGATATTAAAATTAATAATTTTAGATTCAAATTAATTTGTCTACTATATTTTAGAATTGTTTATTGGGATTATTAAATAATAATCACTGATAGTTAAAGACAATAGCAAAATAATTTTTAGTTAATTGGATAACCAGATAACCAGACAGCCTAATAACTGAATATATATAAACTTTTGTTTGCTTGTCTAATGCAAGTCAATTGCTTGTTTGTATGTATTTAATACTTTAATAAATAATATTTCTTTACAGAAACTATCATTTTTTTAATGAATATAAGATAGTTTAAGATAATATTAAAGTTATTAATATTATTTTTTTATAAATAAAAGGTTATTTTAAGATTTAATATCTAATAATAATAATATTATTATAGTTTATTAATTATAAATTATTATAAGATAATCATATGATTATTGTTTAAGATTATTTTAAGATGTTTTTAAGATTTTATTAAGATTTTTTTAAGATAATTATAAGATTTTTTAAGATTATTATAAGATTATTTTAAGATTATTTTAAGATTGTTTTAAGATTATTATAAGATAAGACTATTATATGATTATTTTAAGATTATTATGATTATTATGAGTATTATAAGATTATTATAAAATATAATTTTGATAATTTTATTATAATCTTTAAGATCATAATAACTTAATGAATAAAAATTAGGTAGTTCTGTAAAGTTATTATACTAGCTAACAATATTATTTGAGATATTTATTAACTAAAACCAAATTTTTCAATTAATAAATAAATTTTAAGAAAAATCTTTTATTTAACTATTTTTTTTTGTATTTAAATTTTAGTTAGAACAATTTTTAAATAAAATTTTAATGATTACAACAAAATTTTTACCCTTATACTAAGCTAGTTGAACAATATTATAGATTATATAACAGGAATGATTATATAAAAAGATTTTTTAGAGTTTAAGATCAAACAAATTAAAATATATGACAATTGTAATTAGACTTACCATAAATTACCGTGTAAGATTTCTGGGTAGTTTAAGTTTCACGTGACCAAAATTTGATTTGTACCCTGGGTATATTGTAGAGAAGAGGGTACATTATATAAAGGGTCTTTTGTAAAGGGGTATACTACTAGTAAATGTGGTATATAAATGATATATAGTACAATTTTTTGTCGTCTTTAATAATTAATAGTGAGGCTTTAAATATGATAGTTTTATAGCCTTACATTATATTTGCATTCGGTTCTAAAAAGCTTTACATATTCTACCATATACTATATATGTTTTTTCACCTAGAAATTTTTTTTTTTTTTGCAATAAAGTTTTTTTTTTTTGGATAAAATTTTTTTTGTGATAAATTTTTTTCGCCACAAATTTTTTTTGTTTATAAAATGCCGTATATAAAACTAAAACTTTCTAATTATTTTTTTGAAAGCCATGCTTTTTATATTAAGATATAAAGATTCTTTTTTTTTTAATGCAATGTCGCATGCAAGCAGATTTTTATTAGGTATTTAGATAATACATTCTTGGTTAATGAGAGTACATATAGCCACATGTGCAACTTTTGGTTGCCTAATTTAAGTAGTCCACCCGAAGGTTCTACACTATACGGTGTACCTGTAAACTAACTAGGAGATTACTCATTTAAACTCTCTGGTGTCCCCTGTCCTGTATCACCCACCATATCACACCTACACATAACCTCATGCTGCTTCAATTGAAGACCACTCAGATCGACATTTGCCATACTACTTGCACCCTAATTCTATAGGTAATCTAGTAGCATTTCAACTGCTGGATTACTCTAGGGAGGGTGTAGTATGTACGCCCTAATCTTTCTATGTCCCATACATTTCTAGATTAGGTATTGAATACCTTCGCAGTGGCCAAGACCACCACTAGCAGTCAGAGCTAACCATTGAACCGCACAGTATCCTTGCCCTTGCAAGGTTCATTCCGATCCCGATACCTACATCAACCAGTCCTATAACTGATCCCTCCCAAACTACCAAACTAGTTAGCTTGTATGGGTTGTTGTACCTTAGCTTTAGGTGCCTTTTTGGTTAACTTCCCTTGGTTCCTAATTCCGTAGCATAGGACCTTTTCCTCCGGTACATCTCCGGCAGCCAGGTTGGTGCCCCACTTGCCCTGGGGTGTTCGTCCAGTTCTTTGGTCTCAAATTCCAGTATCCGCAGTATCGTCAAAGATCTTCACTACCTCCTTACTCGGGTCTTGCCAAATGGGTTTCAATTATTCTGGTTCCTTGAATTTGTCTATGTCACGAAATACAACTTCGCCCGAAAGCTCCCATTCGAAATGATAACCAAGGACTACAGGTAATGTACTCAACCGATTATTGAATAAAGGTTACTGGTACACAGGCCTATTTTTCTAAATCGTCTCTAGTGGGATTTGAACTCTAGACCTGTCACTTAGGGTGCCAACTTAACAACTTCCCTAAGATGCCACACTCTTTATAAAGATTCTTTAAGAACCAGCTTCTAATAAAAAACTACCTTTTGATTATGTTCATATTCTTGCGACCAATTCTAGAAAATGACAATGGACAGCTTGGGAAAAACTTTTTATTTCTTATTTTGAAAGAGTTTCTGGTGCCACTATTTGTGAAATAGCTAACAGATTTCAGATCAACTCAACCAAATTCGGGATTAGAGAAAAAAGCGAGAAAAACTATTATTAGCTTAGCTTTATATTAAATAGCTTAATACTGGTTCTCAACCAAATTACCCTAATCTTGAAGCTAAACTTGCTGAATGGGTTAAATCTTTACATGCTAATTTAAAACCAGTCAGTTGTAATATGGTACAAACAAAAGTGGTAGTACTAGCAAAGTCCTACAATATACTCGTCAATATCCTGATATTAACAAGTTTAAATGGAATAGCAAGTGGCTCGATGGTTTTTGTGATGTCATAATTTTAGTAACCATCGCAGAACAACACTTGCTCAAAAATTACCAGAAGAGTTAGAAGTACAGCAACAGGAATTCTTAAATTTCATTTAATACTGTTGTATTTAACATAATTACCCATTATCATTAATGAGCAATATGGATGAAACTCTTTTTGTTTTTAATATGCCAAGCAATGTAACTATCGATAATAAAAGAAGCAAAACTATTAGTGTTAGAACTTGCAGTTATGAAAATCCTGTTTCACCATTGTACTCGCATGCATAGTAGATAGTAGAAAATTACCACCAATGATCATTTTTAATCTAAAAAATGTTTCACAACTCAATTTTCCACAAGGCGTAATTATTAGAGCTAATGAAAAGGATGGATGAATAAAGTGGAAATGAATTATTGGATAAACCAAATTTGTAACAATCATACACCAACTTCTAATAATCCATGATCCTTATTAGAACTAGATTTTTTAAGAGTCATCTAGTTTTGTCTGTTAAAAGTAATTTTTTTGAAAAAACTACCAATATTAATAGATTAGAGTTATATATAATGAATGGGTTTTACATAAAGTAAGAGAATTAATCCCATCTGGCTGAATTAAATGACCTCTTTATAATATTATTGCAGAATAGGTTAAGCGTGCATGGTATAATATTGAAATTGGGTTAATTTAACACTCCTTTAAATTTTGTGGCATCTCAACTGCAACTAATGGATCAGAAGATGATTTAATTTTTAATTCAATCGATTTTTATTGACTGCTCTTTTTCAAGGTTGCTATTTCAGTTAGTCATCTATTTGACTCTATTTCTAAATTATTAATAGTTAATAGGCAATTTTCTATCTTTAATTTAGTTAACTTATTATGAGCCAAAGAAACTAATGACTATGATCATGTTGAAAATAACAATAACAAAGTTGACAAATATATTTTTAGCAATGTAAAAAGATACTTTATTTATTTAGTAAACAATCTATTTTAACAATTATTTATTTTAACAAGATCTCCTGTTTCAAATATACCTTCTGTCTCAATAACACTTTCCACTAAAAGACCTTCTACTCTAGCAAAATCTCTTACCTCAATAGCATTTTCAACCCTCCTAAGTTTTTCTATTTAACCAGGAACAACAAATTCTTTTGCACCAATTTTGCTTCAGCAAAGCTTTTCGTCTTAACTGCGTCCTTTGCCACAAGGTTTTTTGGTCCAGCAAAATTTTTCAGCTCAGAAAAAGAAATTTGAATATTTTATAGTCAAAATGAGGTGGAAAATTTCATAAATCAATGGGGTTAAGAATTGTAATAGCATAAATTTAAAGTTTAAATAAACTTACTATTGCTAAATTCACATGTATTAAACCGTTATTTTCTGGTCTTTACCTGATGCTTTGGTGAATGTTTGTCTTGTAAAACTTAAGGAACTGCTACAAAAATAACAAACATAAAAAAGAACAAAAGCACATAAAAAAAATATACAAAAAATATCTTGAACATTAGACCTTGTTACTGAAACAGCTATAAAAGATCACTAATTGACTTTATTGTATTGACTGTCGAAATTGGTCTTAATACAGTTAGACCTCTCTTAGTGCATCCTCTTGT
Organism: Gigaspora rosea; assembly: GCA_003550325.1. Lineage (NCBI taxonomy): Eukaryota > Fungi > Glomeromycota > Glomeromycetes > Diversisporales > Gigasporaceae > Gigaspora > Gigaspora rosea. The sequence goes on along the minus strand of QKWP01000021.1, from coordinate 598,002 downwards.
AACCATACTTTACATACGTGGGGCCTTTAAAAAGTTTTGAGAATGTTTAATTATTTTAATAAGTTTTAAAGATATAAATCTAAAAAACAAATATATTATAATATTAGTTTTTAGTAAATAAATAAAAAAATATTAATTAGAATTAATGAGATAGTTGTTGAGATATAAGCTTTTAAAGTTAGCTTGCTTTTATTATTAAATTTTACTAATAAAATTTTTATATATAAAATATTAAATAAATTTTTTATATATAATAATAAAAATTATATTAAAAAAAGGAAAAATGTAGCTATCACCCCCGTTACATTAAAACCTTGTCACAGGTTCTAAAAAGGGCAGTCACGTGACACAAATATTTTAATAACAATATAGATCTCCAAACGACGTATACACGTATATGTTGATTATTATATCAATGGTCACGGATCAGAATGAAATAGCAAGGTGCAAAATCGCATATGTGTGTTGTGTCGCCAAGTGAAGAAATAAGAAATGCTTTAGGTACAGAATACTGGCTCTATCGTAGATTATCATTTAAAGTACGATGTTTTATGTGGAATTGAATAATACTTCATATTGAAGTAATCTATCATGATACAATTACGTAATAATTGAATTGATATACGGTATAAGTAAAAAAAATAAAGATTGTTAGACTCTTATCTTATAAAGTAAAGTTAACAAAAAGAAAATGATACTTAATGTGTAACGCTGTAATAAATCTTGTGAAAATATTGTAAGCACATTTGTCAAACATATATAATTGTAGCTTATATACCTTTGGTTAAAGTTATAATGGCAACTTTTTGACTCTGTACTATTTCTTATTCAACGCATTTTCATAGAGTATCTTTTTTCTAACTTTATCAATATAAATATGGATAACGACGAGATTCATAATAATGAAAAAGAAAATAAGATCAGTAATGAAGAGGCGAATACTAAAATCAATAATAAAGTTGATGATGAGATCGATAACGAAGCCAATAGTGAGGATGATAATGAAGCTAATAATGAGGATATAAATGAAGTCTATAATGGTATATCTTTATATGGTATTTATTCTATACAGTAATTACTATTTTATATTGAATTTGAAATTGGTATTTCTTTTTTTAGAAGCGTTATTTTATGATTTTTCTTTGTTGAATATTGGTTACACATTCCAAAAATAGAGCGAAGTTGATGCTTTCTTTGAAGCTTATGGTCGACATTCTGGGTTTTCTGTAATTAAAAAAAGTTGAGAAACGCAAGGATGGTGTAATAAAGTACTGATCTTTGGCATGTGAATTTGGAGGAAAATATAATCCCAAAAAAATAGTTGACTTTAATAACCATCATAATTGACGATCTAAACGTCAAGGATGTCAGTGGCTTATAAACCTAAATTTTTCTCAAGATTTGAATTGCATTACAGTTACAAAATTTGATATACACACAATTATGAACTTCATCCCAAGACCTGCGAATTTAGTACCAATTTCCGGTCAATTGGGAAGGATGCATTGAACGATATAGAATCTTATACCAAGAATGGAAACCTTTTAATTTCTGTGCAATGTCAGCTGTTAAAAGCCAGATATCCGGATATGATATTTCTGAACATGGATCTTGCAAAATCTATTCGTCGATTTAAAGCTAAACCCTCAGAACTTGAAACGGATGCATCACGCCTTTTTTTATTTCTTGCCAAGAAGCAATCAGAAGAAACGGGTTAGATTGTGGAATTTGAGTTAGATAATGAAAATCGACTTGTCAAACTTTTTTGGATGACAGCCATGCAAGTATCCCTTTGGCTTGAATATCATGACGTTGTCCTTAATGATAATACAGCCAAGACAAATCGATATCAAATGCCTCTTAGCCTGTTCCTCATTGTTGATAATAATACAAGATTGCATCTGGTAGCTCAAGCACTAGTATCAGATAAGACAGTCGAATCTTATCAGTGGATCCTTCAATGTACTAAAAACGTTACTAGTGTTGAGCCTTTAGTTATTATTACAAATGCTGATCCAGCAATAGACAGTGCTCTTAAAAAAGTGTATGAAACTACCAAGTCATTGCAATATATTTATCATATTAGCCAAATCTTCCAAAAAATCTTAAAGCAATCTTAGGTAATATGTTAAATTTGTATGGTTATTTAACTTTTTTAAATGGCTTTTGTCATGTTATTAACTTAATAAATTTTATTATAAAATTTGAGTCAATGTTTTTAAAATCATTTGAAAAATTATTTATTTATTTAACGATATTACTAGATAATACATACGGTCAGTTTATTAGTGAATTCTACTATTGCCAAAATACCTTAGATGAGTCATTATTTGAAGCAAGATGGCAAAGTTTATTAATAAAGTTTCCATCTGCTGCAAATTATTTAACCCGGATTTTTTATCCGAGTCGTTATGCTTGGGCCTGCGCCTTTACCTCTAAAGTTTTTATAGCTGGGATTCAAACTACTACATCTCATGTAGAGGGATACAACAATATAATAAAATGAGTGCTAAACAGCAGCAGTAGTCTATGTGACTTAGTTAAAGCATTAGATGAAAGGTTAGGAAAAGAAGCTGAATGGAACCGTTTCTTTGAATATCAAACTTTGTCCTCTTGCATGGGAATTGCTACTGTAGGAAGTGAAATATTTTCTGATATTGATATTATAATGTCTGAATTCTTGACGCCGCATATCCTTTCTGTTGAGCACGTTGAAATGGCACAATGTTTGTATTTTGATGCAACGTTAGTTACTTTTGAAGCAATAAATTCATTTAATAAGTTATGAGATTAAGTTTCATCAGAGTAACCACCTAATAAGTATCGTGTTATCAAACTTTAGATGGTTATTCCGATTGTTTTTTATTTAATCTTTATGTATTGAATCTGAATTTATAAAGGGTTATGATTATATTTGAATTAAATTCAGATTTAAATAAAGGGAACTACTATTCGCACCATAGATTTTTGTTATTCACACCATGGTAACTAACATTATAAAAACCTGCTTACCCTAACTCTAACTAATTCTGGTCATGACTATATACCATTGTGCGAATAGCAAAAATCCATGGTGCGAATAGCAGTTTCCCTAAATCTATTTAATTATATATATATATATTAACTTGGTTGTGCTATAACTAAAATATTTTAATTTTATTATTATTACCATAGGATGAAAGTGTAAATGACAAGTTTATAGAAAATATATATGATGCACGACAAATTCTACTCAAGTCAATAGTCGCAAGGGCTGGTCAAACCAATATTCAAGAAATTTGGCAGGTTACAGATAAACGACCAGGAAATAGTTGTCAAAAACATTACATTATTGTTATGGATTCCATTTCCTATTCATGCACATGCATGTCCAATGTTTTTCGTGGCATCATTTGCCGCCATTACCTTCAGATACTTTTAGTATCACAAGTTGCTGGGTTTCATATTTCAATGATAGCATCACATTGGTATCGCAATAACAAAAAGGAAACAAATAATCAATTAAATGTGATCTTTGTAAATGAGAATGCTATCTGAGCCTAGCAAAATCGAACTATGCCAACAATTCCACAGCCACTTTCTATACTCTCTTCAGTAACAACAAATAACTTATGTGCAGCAGCTCGATGGACCAAATTCAGTAAATTATGGGGTCTTGCACGACAAGCTATACAACTTGCTGTCGAATGCAATGATAATGAAATGGCTCAGTGGTTGAGATCATTTATTGACCATAAAAAACAATATCTAGCAAATAAGAAAAGGGTTGAAATGGAAACTGATGAATCTAGCAAGAATGATAAAAGTGATTCGGAAATTGCTAATCTGCCAGTTAACCAACATAAGGACAGACCTAAAACAAACCGATATAAGTCCAGTACTGAGAAAGCACCTCGCCAGCCATATTCTTGTCGTACTTGCGGTAAAACTGGTCATAATAAGGCAAGATGTGGTAAAAAAAATTAAATAGCTCATATATAGCGAACATGTATGTTGTAATAGCAGTAATGAGTAGAATATGTGCCAATAAAGGTAATTAGCATACGATATAGTATGAACTAGTGATTAACAATTTTTGAAGCATTAAACATTGTATTATTTGATAGCTGTTCTAACAATCAAATATTTGTTGATAATTACTGTAATAACTGATGCTCAAATAAATATTAAAACTAAGTATAGTCTTTTGCACATAATTATATTATGAAGTTGTGTCAGAATTTAAATATTCGACATTAAGATTGTTAACGATTGTCAGTCCAAATTAAGATAATCTAACTATATTTTCACGAAGAGGAAAATGTAATTTTTCTTAAACAAACTCGTGAAAAATTTTTACACCTATTTCTGGATACGAATTCATAAGCGAATTTGTTAGAAATTTTATTTAATTTTTTTAGTTGCAAGTCTGCGAAAAACAAAGGTTTATAATATATAATATGAAAACTCACATGGTCATGGGTTACGATACAATTGGGTTGCATAAGTAATTTGGAAATAGACTCAATTACAGTTAGGTCAATTTAAAATTGGGTACTTAATTACTGATTTACTTTTCTCTTTTATTTTTTCTAAACAAAAATACGAATAAGACGAAATCACAGTGACAAGGATAATACGCGAAACAAAATTTGCAATGATATTTTAATAATCTACTAAATATTACTTCAAAGTTAGAATTAAGCGTGAGTTATCTTTATTTTAAGCTAACTTCGAGGTGTTTAAATACATTTATCATTTTAACAATTTATTTTGCAATTTTCAAATACATCTTATATATGTTATATCTATTATAGTGTTATATGTAATAGGTTGGCCATTTCTATAATAAATTTATAGATTGTTCCGGACATTTTTGATCTTACAACATCTACTACTTATACAGTGTGTGCAACATGTATGCACATTTGTAAAAATTAAGAAAAATGTTAATGTTATATATTTACATACATGTGGATTTATCTGATTTTCATGTTAAGAATTACTATATATGTGATAGGAATTGCAAGCGATTAAAATATGTGTTTTAGAGTTTATCTATTTTAATATTAATGAAGCATAATGTTTTAAATGGTAGAATAATTTATTTACTCAAGCAATACAAAGTTTAAAAAATTTTTAATGCGTAAGTGCAAAAATATAAAGACATTAACTATAGAAATAAACTGCTATTTAGTATATAAGCAATTTCATTTTATTAATTAGCATGCCACTTTTTTTTTCTTTTATTTATTACATTTGAACTTATTATATTAGAAAGCTTTAATTTTATTGGCCAATCTATTTTGCATGTGACCTGTGACAAAATTTAATGTAACAGGGGTGACAAATACATTACTCCTTAAAAAAAAATTAATTATAATTATATAAAATAAAATTTATAAATATAAATTTAGATTATAATTTTTTAAAGCACTTCTCTTATAAGTCAAAATTGTGTAAATCTTTACTAAAAATAAGGCAATTTTGTATTACAAAGTTGCTTATATATAAAAGTTTCTAATTTTAAATTATTTTTTAGTTTTAATAATTTTATCTTAAATAATATAACCTGTTAAAAATATTTATTATAAAAAAAAAATTATAATTTATAAAATTTGTAAAAATATTAGAGCACAAATATATAGTAGCTCCACAAAAATGCAGTTAAATAATTTTTAAATAAAATAATAAATTTTTTAGTTTTGATATTTTTAATTTAAAAATAAATTATAGATTTAAAAAAAGTATAACTACTTCTGATAATAGTTAAATTTTTATAAAATTTAATAAAATTTTTAATATTTTTTTAGTATATTTAAGTCAAAATTTTATTAAATTTTATATATAAAATTTTTATCATTTTAACTATGCATAAATAAAATAATAATTTTTTAACATCTATCTCATTAATTTTTATAATTTTTTTATTTATTTATTTACAAAAACTAATATTATAACATATATATTTTTAGGTTATAGATTTAAAACCCATTGAAATAATTTAACATTCTCAAAACTTTTTGAAGACCCTATGTAATAATGATATAGAGAATAATAAAAAAAAGTGCATTTATATAGAGATCAAGTATTGGTATATAATTGGAAGCACTTGTGCATGTATTTAAGGAGGTTATACGCTTATAGAAGGTGTGGTCTGACTGTAAAAGCTAATAAAACACGCTTAAATGAATATATAACTCTTATAATTAAATAATACTATATAAAAGTTAAAACAACTTATATATGGTTATTGATTTGTACCTGGGTATCTTACAAATTACTATGTTCAAAAACCTTGAAATAGATCTGGTATAAATCAAGAGAGGTACCGATCATAGGGTATTTTTCACAGTAATTTATGGTAACAATCAGAGTAAATAGATAGTTTATTATATATGAAAATAGGTAAGCTTTATTAAGATATTAAATATATAATTTATGCAAGACAAATAAAAATTAGTTCCATGATTCTGTTAAAAGGAATTTATAAAAATAAATAAATAATCAATAAATCAAATGCTAAACAAAAAATACAATAAACAAATAAAATACCAAAAACATAGTTATACTTGCATAATAAAGTATAGTATTAGCAAATTCTTAGGTGTATGGTTTCACATATTGATAGACTAGAATAACATACTTCTATTTTACTTATACGTGGTGTCTTCAAAAAGTTTTGAGAATGTTTAATTATTTCAATGGGTTTTAAACATATAAACCTAAAAAATATATATCTGATATATTATAATATTAGTTTTTGTAAATAAATAAATAAAAAAATTATAAAAATTAATAAGATAGATATTGAAAAATTATTATTTTAATTATACATTGTTAAAATGATAAAAATTTTTATATATTAAAATTAATAAAATTTTGACTTAAATATACTAAAAAAATATAAAAATTTTATTAAATTTTATAAAAATTTAACTATTATTAGAAGTAGTTATACTTTTTTTAAATCTATAATTTATTTTTAACTTAAAAATATCAAAACTAAAAAATTTAATATTTTATTTAATTATTATTTAACTGTATTTTCACAGAGCTAAAATATATTTGTGCTCTAATATTTTTACAAATTTTATAAATAATAATTTGTTTTTTATAATAAATATTTTTAACAAGTTATATTTTTTAAGATAAAATTATTAAAACTAAAATTATTATAAAATTATAAACCTTTTATATATAAGCAACTTTGTGATACAAAGATTGCCTTATTTAGTAAAAATTTACACAATTTTGTCTTATAAGAGAAGTTGCTTTAAAAAATTATAATCTAAATTTATATTTATAAATTTTATTTTATATAATTATAATTAATTTTTTTTAAAATAAATTTTATTATTATATAAAAAATTTATTTAATATTTTATGGGAATTGCTATTCGCACCATGGTACATGTAGATCACCTCGATTTTGTCACTTAAATATTTTAACTTTTAAAAACTTTTATTAATATTATCTCTACGAGTTCTTGATCAAATTTAATAAATTTTTTTTATTTGAATTGTATGGATTCTTAGAATTAAAATAAAAAAAATTTCATCAAATTTGGTCCAGGACACGTGGAGATATCTTTGATGAAAGTTCCTGTAAACAATTTCAGCGCAGCTTCTTTGTAATATGTTTTTTTTGCTTTTTCAAAATAACCTACTGTTCGGCGATGATTTACAAGAAATTTTACTATGCTAACTAAAAAATTTTATAACAAGACTTGTAGCGCATAACATGGACTAATAGAATCTCAAATTTCATGAAAAAATATTTAAAACTCGTAAAGATATTAACGTTTTTGTAAATTTTATCACATACTTTTTCGCAAGTTTTTCTCTAAACTTCAAATGCTTCTGGGAGCACTTTCTCAAAATGAAACATACAAAATACGATTAAACAAGTTGATAGAATAGATATTCTAGAGTCTTCAGTTAAAATTTCATTATAAACAGATTAATATTGACGAAGTTATGATGATTTTTCAATTTGCTTCCAGATTCGGAATTTTCTAAAATTTTCAATTTTGATGAAAACAGAAAAATCACCATCACAGGCTAGATTTTTACAAGTTCAAATGAAACAAGTTACTGCGCACTAATATAATCAATAGAGAATATGCTAAAATTTTGCTTTCTAAAATTTCAAGTTACTTGGTTAAAATATTCATTCCATAATAGCTTTTTTTATTTGGCGCAGCTTCTTTATAATATATTTTTGGAAATAGAAGAATCTTTCATCAAAAGATATCTCTACAAGTTCTTGACCAAATTCGATGAAATTTTTTTATTTGAATTTTATGGATCCATAGAGTTCAAATAAAAAAATTTTCATTGAATTTGATCAAGTGGTTGCAAAGATATCTTTGATCAAAGTTTTAGAGAATTTCAAAA
>QKWP01000021.1:564510-587784 GCA_003550325.1 Gigaspora rosea | reverse complement strand
TTTAACCAAATAACTTGAAATTTTAGAAAGCAAAATTTTAGCATATTCTCTATTGATTATATTAGTGCGCAGTAACTTGTTTCATTTGAACTTGTAAAAATCTAGCCTGTGATGGTGATTTTTCTGTTTTCATCAAAATTGAAAATTTTAGAAAATTCCGAATCTGGAAGCAAATTGAAAAATCATCATAACTTCGTCAATATTAATCTGTTTATAATGAAATTTTAACTGAAGACTCTCGAATATCTATTCTATCAACTTGTTTAATCGTATTTTGTATGTTTCATTTTGAGAAAGTGCTCCCAGAAGCATTTGAAGTTTAGAGAAAAACTTGCGAAAACGTATGTGTTAAAATTTACAAAAACGTTAATATCTTTACGAGTTTTAAATATTTTTTCATGAAATTTGAGATTCTATTAGTCCATGTTATGCGCTACAAGTCTTGTTATAAAATTTTTTTAGTTAGCATAGTAAAATTTCTTGTAAATCATCGCCGAACAGTGGGTTATTTTGAAAAAGCAAAAAAAACATATTACAAAAAAGCTGCGCTGAAATTGTTTACAGGAACTTTCATCAAAGATATCTCCACGTGTTCTGGACCAAATTTGATGAAAATTTTTTTATTTTAATTCTAAGAATCCATACAATTCAAATAAAAAAAAATTATTAAATTTGATCAAGAACTCATAGAGATAATATTAATAAAACTTTTTAAAAGTTAAAATATTTAAGTGACAAAATCGAGGTGATCTACATGTACCATGGTGCGAATAGCAAAAATCCATGGTGCGAATAGCAATTCCCTATTTTATATGTAAAAATATTTTATTAGTAAAATTTAACAATAAAAGCAAGCTAACGTTAAAAGCTTATATCTCAACAACTATCTCATTAATTCTAATTAATATTTTTTATTTATTTACTAAAAACAAATATTATAATATATTGGTTTTTTAGATTTATTTAAAACTCATTAAAATAATTAAACATTCTCAAAACTTTTTGAAGGCCCTACGTATAAGTATAATGAATTTAATATACAAGTCACTCTTGTTATAGTGAACTCTTGTTATGTTGAAGATTGGTCTATAGTAAAGAATTTTTTCAGAACAAAACCAAGCATATTAAATATTCACTCGATATAATGAAGTTACATAGTAAACTCTTGATATAAGGTATAGTGAAGATTTTTTTGAACGGATATAACAAAATGTCACTTGATATAGTGAAGTCAATATCATGTGATATATATTGACCAATCATATGAAGTAAAAATCATTGTGTTCATGCATAATGATAAAGCCTTAGGAGTTGATACTCTTTTTAGACTACGTGCACATTGACGGCGTATAAAATTAGATTCAGCAGAAATATGTGCAAAATGTACTTTTTCGAATTATGAATAATTTTAACTTTTCAACTACTAATAAACCCTACCATTACTACTATCATTGACTTGCAAAGACTAATAAACCCTACTGTTACTTTAGTTTTATACTTAACATTAAATGAATGTAATCCATAACTTCCCTTTTTTTTAAATTAAACTTTTTCATTTATTTATTTACTTAAATGATATTCAATTCTTTATCCTATACCTTTTCTGTCGTGGAATCTTTTCGTTGTGATTTAACTTAATACATAATATGAGCGAAAACGCACTTATAGAAGGTGTACTTGTGATGGATCAGGTGTAATAAACTTTTAAGTAGTTTAAATTTCTCTCGCTATAGTAAAGATTTATACAGTTAATATATAATCTTCACTATATCAAGAGACTCTTGATATAGTGAATCTCTTGATATAGTGAAGAAAATCTCTCAGTCCGATGCCTTCACTATAACGAGAGTCACTTGTAACATGTAAAAAACTTGTAATTTTACAGAAAATTACAGGTTATAACATTTTTGTGATTGGCTAATTGATATAGATCCAAATTGATTATTAACCAATTAATCAATTAAAAATTCTTTCTATATACAAAATACATAAAAATGCTATTAATAAAAGCAAAGCATTTTAATATTAAAGTAATTATTTTCAATTTTTTAACTATTAAACTAACAATATCAGACAAATAATGAATAGTTTTGTCTAGACAAATAATAAAACTGTTTCATTAGGCAGCTTCAACTAGACAAATAATGAACTTATAGAAAATGATAAAACTCATAACAGATAATGAAACTCATGAAAAAAACTCCTAATAAATAAAAAAACTTATAATGAATAAAAAACTCATAACAAATGACAAAACTCATGACAAAACTCTGCATATATATATATTTATAAGAAAAAAATAAATAAAAATTAAAGTACAATTTTTTGAATTAGGAATATTAACAACTGGTTAGTGAATAAATACCTTTTGGTATTATAAGGCTTCTGTTGCTAAGAAAACTATTAAAACTATAGTTGTTAGATAAAGCTTTTCTGCAGAATGACAAAAGATGAAACCTTTAACAAAAGATATAACCTCAAATCCTTCAGATAAAAAATGAAACCTCAAATTTAAAATGACAAAACTACTAATACTCTTACTAAAAAAAACTATGTTATTTAATATAAAAAAAAAATAAATTATTATTGAGACTCTTTATTTATATTTAATGCTAAAGAGATTTATCTACTTGTATATTTAGTTTTAAAAAGCCAACTACAAAAATTATATAGTCAAACCTCTATAAATACAACCTCCATAAATGCAATACCTTCCTAAATGCACATTTTTTTATTTTTGTAAGAAGTTATTAGTTCCAAATGCATGTTCTATATTCTGTAAATACACATTCTTTAAATAACATTTTATATTATACTAACCTCTCTAAAGTACATAGCCAATCAAATTTTAGTATTTAAGATAGGTTATACAGTTTTTATTAGAAGTTACACAAACTTAATGATCTAATTTTTAAAACTGCAATTTAATTAGCTCTCTCTAAATACAACCCTCCTAAATGCATGTTGTAGACTCATCTTTACAAGTTGCATTTATAAAGGTTTGACTATAAATATGTAAATTAGTGTTCGGATCTGTTAGATTTCTTGTATGGATTATCCAGATAATACAGATAACAGATAATAATTTTGTTCAACAAATAATTTATCCGGATAGTTACTTTAAGTTCAGATAATTATCTATAGATTATCTGTATTAATATATATAGTGAAGCAGGTGAAATAGTGGTGATACAATTGGCTAGCCATGCATACATGTGCATATACTCATACTCATATGACTTTGACGCATATGTATAGTACGTACATTTATAATATTAATTTCTACATTTTCCTGAAAAGATAAGAAACTCATCTTTTTTTTTATTATTATTATATCGTCTGTTACTTGTGTCCTACTGATCATTTTGTTCACTTTTTTTAATCATCGCTATTTTCAAATTACAGACTATAAAAATATTTATATGATGTTTGATTTGCTTATCTTGTTGGGCAGATGTAAATAGTATTAGCATCAATTACTCATGAGAATCGACAACAATTACAAATTTGTGGCAGTAATAAAGAATTGATCTGAGATACATATTATAGCTTTTATTTTCTTTTTTTTGAACGATTTTTAACAAGTTGTAAATTTCTTCGTTCTGACATATTTAATTCAGCCCGTCCATAAGCAAATGAAAAATTAGAAAGTTAAAAGATAAACTACCAGTGGTAACTAGCTTTCAAACCCTCTTAATTCAAGATTCAAAAATACTTAGCATTAGTAGGAGCAAAACTATTAGGGACCTGGGGATTTTGCTTCAAAGCCAAAAATCCTAATCACTTAGCTAGGGACCAAAAAATTCACTATTTCTCTAAAAACTGGGGAAATTGACCACTGCCTGAAAATAAAAGAAAAGAAGGCTCTTCTAACTTTTTTTGCCTCCTTGTAATCTTTCTTAACTGTGCGGTTTTTTAAATTATTAAGTAATCTTTTAAGAGAAGTAAAAAACTTGTTCAACAAGACCAAAAAAAGCCCAAAAATGATTGAGTATTACTAGTAAGTATATTATTATTGCTTAATAAAAAACATCAAGGTGTAGGTGCGTCACTTCGCCTACCCTTGCCAATTACTTGTAGCCTTTGCTATAAGCTTTTTTCCTTCATCATAGTGAATTACAAGGCCAAATAAATAAGCATGTTTGTTCAGGTTGTTATATGAATATGATATATATAAATTACGATTCTATATAAATATCAAGAGCTTTAAATTCTGTTATTATTACTTATTCGGCAAACTCATATGATCATAATCATAAATTGCCAGATAACATCAACATGTGCTGTAATGCAGCACGTGTTCATTTGCCAAATTACTATTATTCAATTAGTATTAAATAATCGTAATCAATTTAGCCTCTAAAGGTAAAGCTATAAAATGCAAATTTTGTTCTAACTTGTTAACCATTGTGGTACAGTAATAATACAGAAATAAAAATTGGATTTTTAGAAAGTAAATTACAAGATTTAATAGGTGAAGTTTCTATATGTAACATTCTCTTGCTTTGTCATATGCAGTTATCCCAATAAGGTACAAGATTTTGCGTATGTACGCCATTTAATTTGCAATATAACCATATACTATGTGAAATATTCAATATTACTCTGTTTTTGGTATGGTATTATAGAATTCTTGCCAAATTTTTATTTCCTGGAGAAACAAACCTGGGTTGTTCAAGTATTTATATTAATATATAGTTAAATTGTATGACACAATTCTGCATTACACAATATTTATATTATGTTTATCTAGTATCTAATAATTAACAGATAATCTAGATAGTTATCTGGATAATAGAATCATGAACAGATATAGATAACGGATAATGAAATTTTTCAACAGATAATTATCTTTAGATAAACAGATTATCTAGATCTGAACACTAATATAAATATATAAGAGGAGTGACAAAAACCAGATAATTTTTTAAGAAAGAAGGGTAAAAAAGATAAAATTATATATAAGAAACCTGACTATTTATATATTAAGAAAGAGGGGGGGGAATAGGCCTCTAATAAAAAATAATTAGGTGATTAATGATACAGTTCTAAGTTACTAACATCTCAAATATTTAAATATTTAAATAAATAAAAATAAAAAATAAAATATATATATACTAGCAATCTGTATTAATAGTAAACCAAATTTCAAAATACAGCTTTGTTTGCATTATCATACATATCTACTATTTCTATTTTTTTATTTGCTATTTTTTTTTTATAAAACACATTTAATGTTACCCAATGAAAATATTAATTACCAAATAGGTCTTAAGAAAACTACTAATACAAAAAAAATACATTAATTTACTATGTAATTGCAAAATAATATACAAGAGTATAATTTTGAATTTTAATCTAAATTAAGCTTAATTTAGGCCAAAATTTGAATTAATGCTCCTGTGCATTAAACTATACTAGTATTACAATCTTAGATACATTTATACAAAAAATTGTTCTTACTATAATTTTGAGCAATATCAGCAAAATAAATATATGAAATTTTTCGAAAGATATTGCATGCCGAAATCTTTTGAAAGAATTGCGATCGATGCGAAATCTTTTGAAATATGCACAATCTTTTGAAAGATTTCGGCATGCATTTCTTTCGAAATATTTCAAAATATATTGCGAAATATTGTGAAATAGGCCAAATAAAAAAATTGCAAACCTCTACCTAATTATCCCTTCAGGAGTTGCAAGAGGTAATATTTCATATATTATCGTTTAAATCTGCAATATTTTGCAATATTTCGCAAAATTTTGAAATTTTCACAATTGAATATAAAATTTTATATTTTTTTTATTTATTATTATATATATTACATTTTTAAATTAAATATATATTTTTAATTAATATTACATATTTTATTATAATAAATGCATATATAATTTATTTATTTTTTTTTGGTATTAAGGTAAGGTCCTGCTTTTATCTTTATTAATAATTTAACTAGCTGCTTCTGTGAAACTAGCTGTACTTTATACAAATTACTTTGAATAAAATTTAATAAACTATATGCAAGAATTGAAGCTCAGACTATTTTATCTGCGACCTAAACCTACTAGAGTGGTCAAGACTCATCTAGATTTGTATAGTTAAAATATAGTTAGTAGAAGTGCTAAATTTGGCTTTGAAAGTGGACCATATATCTATTTTTCTAATTGTTTGTCCAATAGGTGGACATGTATTAAGAGGAGTATGTAATTCATCTGGTTGGATACAAATACAGCTATAAGTATAATTTTTGTATTTATATAATTTAGAGTGATAGTTATTAGTTTGTCTATTGTTAGTATAAGGATTGTGAGTAGGTAAAGTTTGGTTTTTCCTCCAAGTAGAAAAATTGCAACAGTAGGGTATCCAGATTTGATCATAGATTTGTTAATTAATATCTAACAAGATTTGAATAATAGTAGTAGATGCAATTTTATAGAAAGTATTGAAGCTTTGAATAGATTGGATTATAGGTATTGGTATAAGTCCTTTAAGTATTGTTTCTATATAATATAGATTGAGTAAAGGTTGAAAAGTGCTAAAGGCTTAATGGTTAGCAAGCTTATGTTCCAATTCGTGTAGTTCAAGATTTGATAGTTCAAGTTTGGACTTTTGTAGTATATTATAGATAGTATTTTGAATAATTTTGTGTATTAGAAGGGAATTATTGCAGGTAAGTCAATAGAAGTAGAAATCAGATTGATTATACTGAAAGCAGTTAGGGTTAGTGTAAAGGTATGGAAAGATTTTGTAGTAGTGGAAATATGAGGATAGTTCATTAAGAAGCATTTTACATTTAAAAGCTTTTAAATAGTTAAGTCTGAAATTAGTAATATTGTGTGTAGGTTTTTGGTTATGATTAAAGTATTTCGATGTAGAATTCCAGTCAATTAAATGAGTAAAGCCTGACCATTCACTATTGCAATTTTGTGAAGACCACATAGCAATAATGTGGGCTTTACAAATATCCTTAACAAGATATCTAGTTGGATGTTCTATAGAGAAATCATTCCACTGCAATATATGGTATTGATTATAAATATTATTATATTGAGCTGCAGAGTTGATAATGAAGTATAGTGGTTTTTGGCTAGCAAATCTGCTATATTGTTAAATAGATTATCAGAATGTGCTTGAACTTTAGTAAAATTAAGTTGAATATTAAGAAATTTGACTGTATTAAGGAGAGTTTGCCATATAGGCCAGTAGTTGGATTTAAATTGTTTTGTAGATGCATGGTTTAGAGAATTAGATTTGATATTTGGAAATAATTGATTGAGAGTCTGTGAAAATATGAACTTGAGAATTGTGTGATACTGTAGTGATTGCTGATAAGATAGCCATTAATTCTGCTTTATAAGAGGATGGCCATAGTTTAATTGATGCTAAGAATTGATGTAAAACTTGGGTATTCAGAATTTGGACCCAACCTATGTCCATTGAGCAGCGATCAGTGCCAATATCTGTGACTGAGCTATCAGTATAAAATGTAAAGGAGAACTGTATAGCATTATTAAGAGCAATTTGTTGAAGAGTAGTAGTTGCCTGATTTGGATGAAATATATTAGATACTATTTCATTATTAATATTGATTAAAGGTAGTTGAGGTATAGTTAATGGGTGTTTAATAGCTGCAGAGCAAATTAAATCTATAAGGTTTGCATGTAGATTAATATGAGATTGTGAAGAATATCGACCAAGAAATTGTTTAGAGAATATAATTGGTACTTCAATAGTACAAGTATGTTGGATTCTTTTGGAGTTTAAATAACAATTTGAACAGCATTCAAATTGTATTTCTGGGAATGGATAAAATAGGGTATGGTTGGTATCAAAGCTAATTTTTCAATGACTAATAGATACTATTTTGTCATCCAGATATTTTCTAATTTTTCCAATAATAATATTGTTATCTTGGTATGTTAGAAGCCATGGTTTGAGCTTTTTTGTGAAATAATCTATATTGTAAGCAAAGATTAATACCAGGAGATTGGAAATGTGGTAGTAGAGTACGGTAAAGCCCATGAGAAGTAACCTTATCCTCAAGATATGAGAACCATAGTGGTTGTCTACCTTTTGGAATTTGGTGAAGTCTTGGTGATAGATCTTGCTAGCAGAGTAAAGTGCTATTATCAGCAGTACATAGCTTTTCTAGATATAGAATTTTGTGATGACTAAGCTGTTTTTTGAATTGAATATATTGTGAATGTTGAATAAGGATACGTTCAATTGGTTGATGTGTATTACTAATCGTTTTTGGGCATATAATTTCTTGATTAGCAGTTATTTGCATATTAAGATGAGTAAGAAGTTGGATAATTTTGAAGTTTGTGGTATATTTATTGGGTCCATCAATAATAGGCTGGGAATGTTGAAGTATATTTGTAGTTGACCAGAGATTGTTTTGTAATTGTTGTAGTCTAATATGTAGTTGTTCCTAAAATTGAGGGATCATTGATTTTATGAAGAAAGTTGGTAATATGGTGTTGAAGTTGAATGTCCCAAATATTATGGATATTATAAAGATGGTGGTTAAGCATAGTACTATTAGGAATAGACCATAATAGATTTGCTTTGTGCTTAGCTACTGTTAAATATTTGGCTAAAATTTTAGCGCATATTGTATGTGGAAGTACTATATTATGAATTCTATATTCAAGTATTGGGATAATTACAGTATTAATAACATATATAATTTGTTTGTCTGTAATTATTTTAGTACTGGCAATATTAACTAGTTGAAAACCTCTTCTTGAATAAGTTGGATTTGTTTAGATATTTTGTTATCTAAGTAAACCAACATCCCAAAAATTTGAATGGTTGGTTTTTAGGAATTCTTGGTATATTACAGTTAAGAAAAGAGATATTATAATTGGAGTTATTATTGGTAATAAGTAGGGATTTATGGGAATTAACTTGTATATCTGCCATTTGGTAAAATGAAGTAGCTATATTAATAATTTGTTCTAATTCAGTTTTAGATTAAGCGATCCATAAAGTGTCATCCATATAAGCCAAAACTGATAAAGAAGTATGAAGTTTTTTGGTAGTTAAATATGGCATACAAAGGCTTGTTTGCCAAGATGTAGTAAGTATATAGCCAGTAAGATGAGGGGATATATAATGAATAAGAGGATCATAATAAATTCTTCAAAATAGAGGAGTTATTGTTTCTCCTTGGTCTATACCATTTTTAACTGAATAAAAATTAGTTAGCCCAAGATTAGTAATAACTCTATTGTGTCGGTCAAATAAAAGATTAATAAGTATATTGATAAGTTGAGTAGGCATTTGAATTCTAGCCATAGATTTCTAAAAAAGATCAAAATTAACAGAGTCATAGGCTTTGCTCATATCCTGCGATATAAGCCAAAGTTGAGAACTGTTACATGATACATCCTCAATAATATTATTAAATATATGAATAGGAATTGAAGTACTATTTTCTGAAATAGCAATAAAGTTATAAGGTGATAAAATTTTGTGTTTTGTAAAAATATGATTAAAATGATTAGTAAGGAGTTTAGTGTAAAGTTTTTTGATATGTTCTAAAAGACTAATGGGCCGTGTATTTGAAAGATCACCATCAAAAATTGGTTTTTTAGAAATAGGAAAAATTCTTTCTTCTTTCCATTGTTTAGGTATAGATTGTTGTGTAAGACATCTATTAAAGAGAGCTGTAATAGCTTGAAGAAAAGAGAGTCCTGTATGCTTAATCATTTTATGACTAATTCCAGATAGGCCACAGGCTTTGTTATTAGGAAGATGGCAAAGTATAGTAGAGACTTCATCTAATGTAAATTATTCCAAAATGTGATTGTACCAATCAGTAATAATATTAGATTTAGGGTTATATTCAGCTTTCCATTGAGTATTATAAAGATTATAGTCAATATTACGAGTGTGGGTCCATTGATCAAAATAATTACGAATATAGTCCTTAATAGCATAAGGTTCTGTAATAGTGCTTGTATCTGTATTAATATTATTGAATTTAACTGGGTCTTTATAGCAATTAAGAATACTATTAATCATTGAAGTTGGGTTGGTAGCAAGTTTGTTATATCTTTTAGAAATAGCATTATTAATTTGTTGTTTTATTTCTTTAGTATTTTCAATATTACGAGTATGAAATAGTGCTTTCCATTCAAGATTGTAGTAGAGATCAAGTTTGGTAATAGGTTATGTGTAGTTGGTAATAATGGAATATTAACTTGGTATTGAGTATTAATATAATTAATGTTTTGGTTGAGGTGTAATGGGTAGAAGTTTGATTGTTGATTACAATCTTTATTTGTCTAATAATATTACTAAGTTTTTTGAGATTGTAGTGAAGTTTAGTTGCTTTGGATGAAAAATTATGTTGGAAGTTGCGAACTTTAAATTTTTGTAGGGAATATGTTGAAGTGCAGTATTAATTATACTTGTTTGAATTTGGTGCCAAGTTGTTTCAAGTGATTTTGTAGTATTTGTTGATAGTGGAGTATGGTTTAGAGTTAGATTTTGGGTTACTTGATCTGAAAAATTTTGCCATTGTTCTGAGTTTATAGACTTGTAGTCAAAGACTTTTTTATGAGTTTTAGTACTATATCTTTTGGTTTTAAAAAGAGCGTATAGAAATGACCATCTTGATATTAGAATTGTATGATCACTATTAGTACTTGTGTTGGATTAATCAGATTCAAATTTAGAAAGATATCTTAGAATAGGATTATGTGCCCAAATGTAATCAATAGTACTTTGGTATCTGCTACTTTTCCAAGTTGGTAAGGATGTTTGTGTATGTTCTGCAAGATTATACATGTTATTAAACTGAGGAATTGGAGTAATTTGTATCTAATTGCTGATAATATATTGTTTTGAGGTGCATTAAAATCTCCCATAATTATTAGTTGAATATTATTGTTAAGGGATTGGTTTATCTATTGAATAACATGATTTTGTATATCCAGACTAAGTTGTAAATCATCTGAAGGTAAGTAAACTGATATAATTCTAAATTTAAAGTCATGTTTAGAGAAGAGATCAATAGCAACTGCATATCCAGGATAGGTAAGAATATTAGGGAAGTGTCATTAATCACCTGATTATTTTTTATCAGAGGCCTACCCCCTCCCTCTTTCTCAATATATAAATAGTCAGGTTCTTATATATAATTTTAACTTTTTTTACCCCCCTCCCTCCCTAAAAAATCACCTGATTTTTGTTATACTCCTTATGAATATGTGGTCTAAGTATGTTAGAAATTATGATTGCAGTACCTGCTTTGGAGCTATCAGTACTTGCCCAAAAGTATGAAAATTGTGAGATTTAATGAAGTAGGTAGAGGAATTATTAGAAGATATTTTAGTTTCAGTAATACAACTAATTTGAATATTATGTGAGAGACAATAATGTTCCCACATTAGCCTTTTGAGGTTGTTGTTATATCCTTGAACATTATATGTGCATATTGATAAATTGAGAGGAGATATGTGATCTTGAACTTGCTCTAAGTAGAATTGCTACTTGTAGGTATAGCGCTTGGTATTGAATAACTTGATTTGAGTGAAACATTATTAAAAAGATGAAAATTCTCAAAAGGTACAAAAAATTGATTGGCAGAAGATGTTCATGCAGTAAATAAATATGTGCTTCTGGAAAATAATAATCGATTCTGCTATATTTGATATAGATTCTGATATACTGTTGTTAATAAAACATTGGATATTCCTCTTGTATTTAGGTTAAGAATGAGCCAACAGTTTGTGGTTAATGTAAAGATTGTAATCTGTGATAGTATAAGAATTTGTTGTAGCATATTGATGGGTCATAAACCTCTGATGAATTTGAATCAGAATCAGTATTTGTTTCTTCTATAGTATTAGTATATATAGTTAATGTATTGAGATTGTTGTCAGATTCATCTGGTAACAATTCATATTCATTGTATATTTCTTGTTCTATAGTGTAACTCGAGCTATATTGTTGTGTAGATAATGATAAATGAGTATGATATTGGAGTGGTACTTCAGTGTAACATGATGATATGGTATCTGAAGTACTAGAATTAATTTCTGTAGAGGCGCTTACCGTTTCAAGCTCAGTATTCATAGCTGTACAGGATACCATACTCTGTCCTGTACGTTGGGTCTGGCCGTCGTAAACATGGTTCTTTGCGTATAAAAAAAAAACAAAACAAAAAAAAAAGTTTTACGCATCATAATCAGGTTCTTCTTGTTCTTCATCGGATCTATAATCTAAATTTTTTGTCGAAGTTGTAGATTCTTCATCTTTTTAAATATATTTGAAAATTTCTAAAATTTGAACATAATACAAAAAATCGCAAATTTTTAAGAAATTTTAAATATACTTGCCTTTTTTTAGCCTTTTTGTTGCCTAAAAAATATTTTTTTCAAATAAAAATTCAATTTAAAAATTTAAAAAAAATTTTGTATTTTAATTGATGATTCGCCACTCAACAGAAGAATGGTCTTAATATAACATGATGCAGATCACTATATAAATCCTATATGTACAGATGCAGCATTCGTCCAAGAAAAACTTTTTATTTTACTTAGTTAATGAGCAAAGTCGATTAATTGAAAGTTGTAGAGCTCAATGAGAAGATTCTAAAGGTGGTTAGATCATCCAAATCGGCCCAGCGGATACCAGAATATCTTCAAAAAACGATTGGGAGACTATATTAAATTTCTATGTAAACAAACTAGTAATTTTATATAGGTGGCCAATTATTTTTCGAAGATATCTCAGCATCCACTAAAATGATTTGGATGATCTAACCACCGTTAGAATCGACTCATTGAGCTCTACAATTTTCAATTAATCGATTTTGCTCGTCAACTTAGTAAAATAAAATGTTTTCCTTGGACGAATACTGCATTCCATACATATAGGATTTACATAGTGATCTGCATCATGTTAAAAAATTGAACAAATTTTTAGTAAATAATAATAATACTAATAATAATAATAATAATAATAACTTGATATCTTTCAAGATCTTCTTTAATGATATTTTTAGAAATCGTTAACTTTTCATAGTTTGGGCTAAGAATAGATTGGCATACCACTATTGCGTATGCCGTCTTGTGGTCAGTTGTTTCTCCAAAGGGCCAAATCCTATTTAAAATTCAAACAACGTAAGTATCATTTTCATCAAAACTATTCACAACTCTTGCAAAAAGAAGCTTAAAACAATTATTCATCTTTTCTGATCTCTTCCAATTTAAAACTTCTTCAGGTTTCACCTTGGTATTAATAGGATCTAAAAGATTGCCAAAAATAGAAAACATAGAGTCTTTAGTTTTAGTGGTTAAAGTGCTTCGCAACAACCTAACTTTTTCCAAAAGCTAAAAATTTTTTAAAATTAGAAAATAATAACGTATTTAATATTTTCGAATATATGCAAAAATTGCAAACATTTTTCAAATTTATTTGAAAATATTTAAACATTTTTCGAATTTATTCAAATATTTCGAATAAATTCGAATATTTTTAAAAAAAAATAAATAAATTTTTACAGGTCCATGAAGTTTCTTCGCATAATAGGCTTTCCAATCTTTATCTGATAATCTTTGTAAGAATTCATGATTATGCTCCTTAAAATAGTCCTCCACTCTTCTCTTGAGTTCTGCATCCATAGAATAGATGGAGTTGTTTAACAACTCATTAGCAATTCCTTTAATGCTTTGCTAATTATAAAAAAATTATTAGAATAAAATATAAAAAATTAAAATAAAATATATAAAATTAAAATAAAATATAAAAAATTAAAATAAATATTAAAAAAATTAAAAAAATTACCTCAAAGAAAGCCTTTTCATTAGATGCATCATATTTCTCAACCAAATTGTCTTCGAGTCATTTTATTCGCTCTTCAAGCTGATCCACTTTCGAACTAATTCGCTTCACATAGTGAAGAAGTTCATACTGGTTCTCTAATAGCTTAAAGATCGTTGTATGCAATACTTTATTTAAAATTAAATTATAATCAATGAAAATATTTAAAAAATAATTAAAAAATATAATTTTAAATTAAAATAACAACCTTCGAAAGTTTGCGCAGGTTCAGTTGAACTTGTGGCTTCCACAGTTGAACTTCCAGCTTCCACAATGTCTTGCTCCATTTTTGCGATTGGATCTTGTCTATGTGTAGCTTTTTCTTTGGTGGTTTTGGTGGTCTTGTTATAGTAACCGGTGAGTTTTTGCTTGAACATCCTTTCAAAATGTGTATATGTTTAAAAGTTTATTAATAATTATTGCTAAAAAATAATTAAAAATAAAATATAAAAAATAAAATAAAATAAAGAATTTAAAATCAATGATCTCATAGTGAGCCAGAAGATAAAGACTTATATAAAAAATATAAGCCAGCAGACTTAGCAAGATAATTATCCATCACATTCATATGGCTAGAGCTTGCTAGAGGTTTTACTACTTATATTTACAATGTCTACAATCATATATGGATTTTAAATTCAATTAATATATATGCTAGCAAATTGACAGTTTGCTATTCACAGTATCAGCAACTACATATATATTAATTAAGAAATCTATAATTAAAAGTTATACAGTATATTACGGTATATAGAATTATTTATCTAATAAGTTATAATTTGAAAAATAAAAAAAAAAACTTAAAGAAAAATTAGTCGAACAAAAAAACTAATATAAAGTTGGTTGTATTTATAAAATTTAAAAAATAATTAAAACAAAGTAACTAAATGTTAAAAAAGTGCAAATTTTTGTAATTAAATAAATAAAAAAAAAGCTTAAGTAGTGTTGCGAAGGTTGGCGGTATGTTGCGAAGTTGCTAAAAGTTGTAAAATAACAATGTTGATTGATAATCCATTGGTTACTTTTATGGTAAATTTAATATCACCACAGGTGATCATCACCGCTCATATGCTCAGCCAATCAGATTGCAGAATCTCATATAATCAAAACAATAAAGAAGCAAAGAAAAAATCCAAAAAATCTTTAATAGCGAAATATTTTACTATGATTACAAGTCTTTGGGCAATAAGTAAAAATTCTTAGCATTAAATTTTACATATAAAAAATTCTTCTAACCCTGAACCTACCTAACACTAACTTTAACTCTTTATTAAAAATTTATAATTATGCAGCAATGATTACTTGTGATAAGTTAGCAGGCTGTGCTTAACCTTGGCTTATGATTTCACATGCTATAACGTGACTGCTACTAACACAATGTAGAGTAAAAATCACTCTAATTTTTTAAAAAAATTTAATAAATGTTTTATAATTTTTAAAAATTTTTTTAAAAAAATAAATAATTGTGCATATATTTGTTGCGAAAAATACTATATAATATTATTACAAATTTTAATTATTTCGAATTTTTTTGAGAAATTACAAATTATTTAGACCCTGTATATATTAATTAAAAATGTATATTTAATTTAAAACATAATGTATAATATAAATATAAAAGTTTAAAATTGCGAAATTTTGTGAAATCCTGCGAAATATAAAAACTTTTAAATATTTGCAAAAAGCATTGAGAATAATTTAGTAGTGTTCTTTTAATATAAAATTAAATATAAATTTATATAAAACAACTTACTTATTCCTACGTTCTTTAGATAAAAAAATATTAGAACAATTATGAAAACCAATATACCGTATCTACCAATTATTTTATTCAAATTTTTATCTTTAATAAAAAAGATTATTGTAATGAATTGAATAATTTAAAAATAATTTATTGAATTGGAATTTAAATATTAGCGTCCAAGCCATTATTTCTTACACGGCTATTAATACATTTTGAAATATTTCAAAATTAATTAAAGTATATTGTAAACAAATTGAAAGTTGTCGATTTATGTAAAAACAATATCGGGCAATGCTTAATCTTGGCTTATGATTTCACATGCTATTATATGACCAATGACTTTGCTACTAATACTATATAGAGTAAAAATCACACTAATTTTTAAAAAAAATATTTAATAAATGTTTAATAATTTTTAATAAATATTTAATAATTATTAAAAAAAATTTAATAAATATTTAATAATTTTTTAATAAAAATTTAATAAATGTTTAATAATTGTGCAAAATTTCTTTTAATCCATTATACAGAAGTTACTTGAACTAGATTTTTTTTGTGTTATATTAATTTTATATTTGCTACAAAACAAATTTTAATTATTTCGCAAAATTATAATAATAAATAAATATAAAATTTTAAACAGTTCTCAATAATTTTAGTAGACTCTTTCTGACAATTGCTTGAACCAAAATTTTTACTACTGGAAAAACAAATTTTGTTGGAGAGTTGGGGCCTGTATAGTGGTTTGTCTAGAGGTCAACATTTTTCTATTGCGGGACTCCTCTATAAGGACGTTTGGCATGCAAGCCAAGAGTGTTATTATACAAGATAACTGGCAGGAGGTGCTCTTGTATGAAAAATCTTGGATAGTATGGGTGGTAAAGCCCAACTATGTCGACGAAGCTTTCTGGTCATTACTTCAAAGAAAAACACAGGGGAAACAACAAATTATATGGTTTTTCTAAGCCATACTCCTTTACCTTGGCAAGTAGTTCCTTTTTTACTTTTTTTCTGCTTCCTGGCTGGTCTACCAAAATTTTCTCAGAAAAAGTGGGGATTTGGCTTACCCCTCCAAAAGATTAGCATTGTTTACTTTCCAAATTGGGACAGTCTAGTGGATTGCAACACATGTTTAGATACGGCGCTAGTACACAGGATTGGGTTATCTGTTTGTCAATTGGAAGGTCAGAAAGAAACTTAATATTAAGTATTAGCTTTACAATAGAGATATACAAATGTTGCATTTGTTATATAGTTTTTTACTTTTACTTGGCACCAGTTATAATAGTGTGCTTATCATAGGTTGATTTCTTTTCTTTTTTTTTCTGCCTTTTTTCTTTTCTTTCTTTTTTTTTTTTTGTATTAGTTGTTGTTTTTGTGGTTTTCGTATAGGTATCTCCCTCTTTTAAACTTCCTTTTTTTTCTTTGATCGTAAAGTTTTTTTTATATAGTAGTTATTCTACTTGGGAAGTTAAGGAAAGAAGGTTTAGAATTAAGAAAAGAGGAGGCAATCATAATAAGCAGGATGTAAAAGCCTTCTGGTGATATGTTAAGTTTTTCAGTTGCAGGAAAAATTAATATAGAGGAAAAGTTTACTATAGCAGATTGAACATGGGTAATTTGGACTTTTTGTCGCAAAGAGCTGGTTAGCTAATACTTGTTGAGATTAGTCGTGGTCATTTGACCATTAATTCATACTTGTATGAAATAGATATGAAATAGATTAGAATATGTTGACTAATAAAAGTATTGGCATGATTGCTAAAGTTTAAAAAAAAATTTCTTTTCACTACAGCTTTTCTCTATAAGTTGATCTAATTGTCAGTTTGATCACCTTGATTAGTTTGATCATCTTGATCAGTTTGACTACCTTGATCAGTTTGACTACCGGTTCCTTGGCTAAAATTGCGAAATTTTGTGAAATTCTGCAAAATCTTGCGAAATCTTGTAAAAACTTTTAAATATTTGCAAAAAGCATAATTATATTATTAAGAATAATTTAGTAGTGTTCTTTCAATATAAAATTTAGATATAGATTTATAAAACAACCTACTTATTCCTACATTCTTTAGATAAAAAAAATATTAGAACAATTACATCCACCAATTATCCAATTATTTTATTCGAATTTTTAGCTTTAATAAACAAAGATTATTGTAATGAATTGAATAATTTAAAAAAATAATTGATTTAATACATTTCTAATAACTTCACATAATTTTGAAATGTTTCAAAATTAATTAAAGTATATTGTAACGAATTGAAAGTTGATGATGTAAAAACTATCCATTGTTTACTATTTATGGCAAAATTTAATCAGGATTTTCATTTTTCAAAAATTGATTGTATTTCAAAATCGGCAAGACAATAATACTTTAAATACTATTTCATGGTTTTACATACATGTTTAGTGAACTTCTACATAGTCTAATATTAGTCTAATGCAAATAATTTTGAAATGTTTAATAATTGCAAATAAATTCACAGATATGCTGTGAAAATTAAATAAGTGAAATTTGTAACTTTTTCAGAATGCCAAAATTGCACTATTTAAGTTTATTTGATCAGTGGGCTGTGCTTAGTGAATTGCCCATCTAAAAACTGCCACCCGGATGAAACGGGTCAGTTAAAAAAAGGCTCTGCCAGGTCACCCGATGGGTCACCTGACAGGTCACCTGTTAGGTATGCTGTGCAAAATTAGAATCGATCGTTAAGTCACTTAACGATATCAGGAAATTTTTGAATAATGATAGTAATCGGATCTTGAATTGTGTTCACAATCACAGGTTAAAAAAATAACTCAAATTGTTAAGTCACTTAAAAATCTAAAATAAAACAACAATACAAATTACAAGCTAATCAATGAGTATTTAAAAAGGCGAGTCAACCGCATCACCACCCACTGCGGGTGATTCAGGTGATACCCAATTCACTTAATCTTGGTATTCTCTCGTGGTTTTATATGCCATAATGTGACCAACGACTTCTCTGTAATACTATGTAAAGTAAAATTAATCAATCGCATTAATTTTACTTAAAAAAATTTAATAAATGTTTAATAATCTACATAAATTCGCAAATATGCTGTGAAAATTAGATAAATGAAATTTAATAACTTTTAATTATCAATAATCAGTAATCAACTCTCTCCGCTGATCCTCACGACCAATTCTGAGTGGAAACAAAAATCCAAGCTAGAGCGATAACGACAATAGAAAATAGCTATTTGGCGTATAAGATTATTTGTGGAGAACAAAAAGATAGATAGGGTTTATTAAAAGCATTTATTTATCTGACTAACTGGAAGTCACAAAAAGGAGACTTTTAAAACTTTTTGTAACGGAAAATAAAATTTTTGTTTTCCATTGCATTAATTGGGGAATCAGCCTAGACCCGGAACTGCAGATCTTTGTGAACACGTAAACAAATAAACAAACAATTAATAATACAATAGTAAGTGCCAAGTAAACAAACAAATTTGGCGGAACACGTACAAAACGGGTTATAAACACAACAAACACGTGGAAAAGTAAAACGTGATAAGTAAACAAGATATAATAGAAGTAGATCTAACAAGAACTAGATAATCAATAAACAAGATTAAGGAAAAGCCAATATACTAAAATAATAAGTGTCAAAGCAAGTACAGATCAGCATGGAGCAGTTCGAAAAGTATAAATATATCTTTAAAAAAGAAGAAAGCTAAATTGTTAAGGCTTTAACAGAACAAAGAAATATCGTATTGGAGAGAGATAAATTTGTAGCAAAATTTTTGGGAATAGAATATCCAGAAGTGGTTCTGATAGTTAGAAGAATATCAGAAATAGCAGAATGGAAGGCACTAGGTAGGAAGACGAAAGAGGAAAAAGAAAATAGAAATAGTCTAGTAGAAAAAAGAAAGCAGAAAAAAGAGATGATAGCTATGTTGAGTAAGAAAATTGCAATAGAAATCCAAGAGGAAGGAACATCAGATTATGGTATTAGAGAAATTGAGGAACAAGTTACAGGAATATTGGAGTGCTTGATAAATAATGAACATTTAGCATACTTTAATGGGGAAAAAAAACTGTCAGAAAGAAAAAATACTGTAACTAAACCAATACAAGAAGAGATAGCTGAAACCAAAGATGTAAATAAAGAAGAAGAGGAAAGAAGACCAATAATAGAAGCACCAAGCAGGGAATGTTACGGAGATTATGTATTATGGGATATCCCACAATACTGTACAGCTAAAGATATAAATTTGGCAGTCAAAAATTTGGGAAAGTTGAAATTAAAAGATGGGTTAAAAGAGCAAAAGTGAAGTCAGCTATTGTCAAGATACAATTCCACGGGCCAGAGGAAGAAAAGATGTTAGAATCAAGTTGGTCAATTCCAATCGTAGCAGGGAAACTAACAAGAATTTCGAAAGAAGAAGATGGTTTTCTAATAGTTAAAGAAAGAGCACAGTGGAAGGCAGTAGTAACAAACGTACCCCAATATGCACAAGAAGTATTACTATTGAGACAGTTAAGAAAATTTAATGCAAAGACGGTATTCATTCCTGTTAATAGTAATGGGAATCCAAAGATGTCGGCTATTGTATATTTTGAAAATGGGGACGATAAGGAAAAAGCAATGGAGAGTAGAGCATCGTATTTCAATACGCATTTATATTGGAAGCAAGAGGAGAAGTACCGTACCGGTCAAAGAAGTGAAAACACGAGAGACGGAAAAGGAAAGGTACTAGCAGAAGCATACCAAAGAACAAGAAGGCAACATAAAGAAATCAAGAACATGGAGAAATTTGGAAAACCAAACAGGAAAAGATGGGAAGAACAGGAGAGAAAAATGATAATAGAGAGTGAAAAGATAAACACATTACAGAGAAGACCAATAGGAAAATGGAAAGAAAGGACGAGAAAAGAAACAGAAGAGGAGAACATGGTGTTATCAAGTCAAAAGTTATTAGAAGAGATACTTAAAAGATTAGTAAGACTCGAGGAAAGGGATAGTATAGGGGTGACTCCATGTTACTCCTAAGATTGTTGCCGTGGGCATCCCAATGGACGAAGACAGGCCGGTGGGGTTGTCTAAACGAAGGACAGAGGAGGAGGAAGGTGGTAGGAGTAAAGGAAAGAGAAGATGTAAAGAACAATATGAGAAGAAAATTATTAATATGGTTAAAGATAAACGTAAAATGGAATTTAGAATAGCATGTCATAATATTAATGGGCTGAAAAACCAGAATAGTTATAGGATGGAAGCATTATTGGATTGGGCAGAAGAGGAGGAAATTAGTGTAGTTGGGATTGTAGAGACAAACATTTCAAATAAGGAGGCAAAGTGGCTGGTTGGAAAAGATAAACAGTATCTGAGTTTTTGGGCAGATGCAGATGCTAAGAAAAAGAAGGGATCAGGTATTGGAGTATTAATAAGGAAAGATTGGAGTGTACACATTGCAAAGCCCTGAGCAATTACAGAGTACATAATGGAAATATCGCTATTGTTTAGGCAATTGAGATAGTGATCATTATTGTATATATCCCTCCAAACGACAAAGAACAAACCAAAAACATACAGCAATATATAGTAAAACGATATATACAGAGAAAACCAGTGACACAATTTATTATATTAGGGGATTTTAATCACGTATTAGATGAAGTATTGGATCAGTTTGGAGGGGAAGAAAGGGCAGGAAAAAAACAGCTGCCATTATACTGATGGTTAGAGAATCAAAATTTTTACAATACATTTAGGGAGCTAAATCCAAACAAGATAGCATATACTTGGTCAAGGAATGAAAGTAAATCAAGAATTGATATGATATGGACGTCTGGCGATTTGTTCAATGGGCTTAAGAAGGCAGAAATACAAGAAGCTGATTGTATAACAGGCAGTGATCACGAATTCGTATTAGCAGAGATAGAACTAAGTGAGTTTTTAAAAGTAAACACTGCGGCTCTTAACAGTAATAAGAAGTATGTGAGAAAGGTGTACGAGTATGGGAAGGCGAGAAGAGAAGATTGGAAAAGTTTCAGATCAGACCTGCAACAAACAATCCGAGAAAAAACCAAGTATAAAATATTTAGAAGAGCAGGAAGCATCCCATGATAGTAAACAGTTAATAAATAAAGTGTGGTGCAATTTCAGATAGTATATTATATGCCACAAATAAAAATATCCTATATAAAAAGATATCCAATACTGTAGCAAGCAAAAGTGCTAAGAAGTTACGATCACAGTTGCACTAAGAAGTAATAGAAATCAGCAAACTTGTAAGGATTCTGAGGAAATATAAAGATTCATATATATAGAGAGATGTGCAGGAAAAAATTAATTGGACAATACAAGGGATAAATGAGAGATTAGGAACTTTAATTCCACACGTAAAGAGTATAGTTAAGGACGAACACGTGGAAGATATGAAAGGGTAGTGAAAGCTAATCAAGGCAAGATGGATAGAAGAACAGGAACAAGAAAAAAGGGTGAAGATCGAAGAGGCAGTAGATGCACGGTGTGCAAAGATCGTCAATGAACAAGGGAAAATGTTGGTGAGTCTGTTAGAAAAACCTTTTAAAAATGTACAAATTGACAGGCTGTTGATTGAAAAGGATAGAGAGTGCAGACTAGTTAGTGATGTGGATGAAGTATTATTGGAGACAAAAGAACACTTTCAGAGGCAATTTAGGAAAAGGCATGTAAATAAGGAATTATTAAAGGGGAAATGGAAAAACGTATACAAGCCACAAGATTATGTCAAAGAGGAGTGGTACATCGGGCTCGAAGAAGAAATTACCAAAGGCGAATGGGACCAGATGCTTAAAGGAATTAAAACGGCGACAGCACCAGGAGTGTCCAACATAAGTTATATTTTGCTCAAAAATGGGAGTAAGGAGACGCAAGAAATTTTCAGACGGTTTGCAAATTTATGTTGGAGTAAAGGAGATGTACCAGATAAATGGAAAATCGCGCAATTGTATGCGATACCAAAGGATACAGACTGGGGATTAAGCCTTAGCAATGTAAGACCAATAGCCTTGTTAGAGACCTTCAGGAAGTGTGTTACAAAAATCATAACGAATAGATTAACAAAGATTATAAAGGAAAATGATATTCTGAAAGGTCAAAATTTTGCTGCACTTCCGGGTTGTTCGACAGAAGAGCCAGTGCAGATAATAAATGCATTGATGGAAGATGCGAAAGAAAAGAACAAGGAAATGTGGATAGTATTTCAAAATATGCAGAAAGCATACGACTCGGTATCTTTGGAAATGCTACAACTAGCATTAAGAAGAATAAAGGTCCCCAAAAAAACAATTGGCTTTGTATTAAATATGTTCGATAAACGACAAATGCGAGTGATAACGAAGGAAGGTTTAACAAGTCCTTTTGTGGCAGAAGACGGAATAGATCAGGGAGAGGTTCTGTCTCCGTTGATGTGGAGAGTATTTTATGATCCTTTACTGTGTAAAGTACAAGAAGAAGAAGGACTTGGGTATATTGCAGAAGTTAAAATTCTGGTAGATAGTAGAAGAGGTACATAGTGCGTAGAAAGAGTAAGACAAGCTGCGTTAGCATATGCCGATGATACAACGTGGTTAGGGAAGAGTAAAGAAGAAATGGAGTCAATTCTAGCAATTGCAAATGAATTTTTTGTAATCAATGACATACAGCTAAATGAGAGCAAATGCAAGCTTTTGGTGAT
>QKWP01000021.1:516907-561365 GCA_003550325.1 Gigaspora rosea | reverse complement strand
AAATTAGATAAATGAAATTTGATAACTTTTAATTATTTCGAGAAATTACAAAGTGTTTTATCATTTATTCCAGAATGCCAAAATTGTACTAGTTAAGTTCATTTGATCAGTAGGCTATGCTTAAGCTTGGTATTCTTCTCTCATTGTTTCATATACCATAACATGACCAACAACTTCTCTGTTAATACTATGCAGAATTAATTAATCGCATTAATTTTCTTAATAAATATTTAATAATCGCACATATATTCGCAGATATGCTATGAAATTAAATAAATGAAATTTGATAAATTTTAATTATTTTGCATTTTTTTGAAAAATTACAAAGTATTTAAGATTATCGTAATCAATTGAATAATTTAAATAATAAAGTATTTAATAAATTTTTAATTTTTTGCATAATTTCGAAATTAATTAAAGTATATTGTAAGGAATTGAATAATTTTTAAATTCAATATTTATTGAACTTATGCATAAATTTTAATTATTTCGAATTATCTCACATCATTTTGAAATATTTTTATAAAACATAATTTTCAATAAATGCCAACATAATAAATTAAATACTTTAGTTTAATTTAAAATATAAACAGAATTTCTATATTTTCAAAAAGATATAAATATGATTAAAAGCTTTTTTATTTTTTTCGTAAAAAATTTATTTCCATATATCTTTAAAATTTTAAATCAAATTGAAATTATTATAAACTATTTCTCTTTAAATATCAAATATAATCCTAATCTTATAAAATGTCTAGCTACATATGTTCTATCTGCGAACGTACTTTTTTATCACCAAATGGATTGAGTAAACATATGGCCAAGTGTCTTAATACTGTCGGAGATGTTCCAGTTTTTGCCAAAGTTCTGAGAGTTTTTGCAAGTCTTCACATTTTGATGAATTGCCTCAAGATGATATTAATGAAGACCAATTAGATATCGGATATTTTTCTTTCTCTAAATCCTCTAAAAAAATTTCATTTAAAGATATATTAACTTTAGCAATCCTGTGCAAAATATTAATTTAGATAG
The DNA here is from genome assembly GCA_003550325.1 of Gigaspora rosea. NCBI lineage: Eukaryota > Fungi > Glomeromycota > Glomeromycetes > Diversisporales > Gigasporaceae > Gigaspora > Gigaspora rosea. The sequence goes on along the minus strand of QKWP01000021.1, from coordinate 560,333 downwards.
TAATATTGTGAATTTATCTAATGATGATAATTTGTTTGAGAATTTAGCAGATATGTCTTTTGAATTAGAGAATAACACATATTCAAAAAATTTTGAAGTCAATCCTAATACTAACATTCTTGATAAATTTGAAAATACTTTACAAGATTATTATGAATTATCTGATGATATTTCAGTTAGCGCAGATTATTTTGAAAATATGCGAAATAATTCATCTGACGATAAAAATCATGAATATAATGAATTTCCTAACAAAGCTTATGCTGATTTAATGGTTTTGGTTACAAAATATAAACTAAGTAATGCAGCTGAAAATGCAATTATCTCATTCTTTAATAAGCATTCAAATCATTCCAAATCTCCATTACCAAAAAATATTAAACAAGGAAAACTATTTATGAATAATATGAAATCTAATTTGTCATATATGAAAACTAAAGTATTGGATCATAATAATACTAAGTATTTCTTATATCATATGCCATTAATGAGTTGCATTCAAAATATATTAGAAATTTCTAATATATTTCAAACTTTTGCACTTGAATATGAAGAATTATATAAAACTACTAAGGTATATTAACTTTAATATTATTTTTATATACATATTTATTTTGTTTTTATTAATTAAATTTTTTTTTTAAAGAATGGTAAAGAAAATATTTATAAAGAGCAAAATAATGGACAATGGTGGAAAACTACTCAAAGTACTTTACCAACTGGTGCAAAAATTTTATCCATTATTTTATATTCTGATGCCACCAATTGTGATTCATTGGGTAAAAGTCAGCTTCACCCAATATATTTATCAATTGGAAATATACCTACATGGCGCAGAAATAAACCGGATGCAAAACAATTACTGGGTTATTTGCCAATAATAAAATCTTCTAATTTAGGAAAAGAAATAAAAAGACAAATATTTCATAAATGTTTAGACATAATTTTAGAACCAATTCAATCATTCTCAGAAAACGGAACTAATTTGTTACTTAATAACAAATTTATTTGGTTCTATCCAAAAATTTCAACAATAATCGCAGATTGGCCAGAAGCTGCAACCTTTTGCTTAACATATAAATCAACAATGTCTAAACATCCTTGCCATTTTTGTTTAGTAAAAAGAGATAATTTAACAAATACAAATCTCATTAAAAAAGATATGGAACTTAGAAATCATGAAAACATGCAATACTATTATAATAAGAATGAAGAACAAACAGTAAACATTGAATCGGTACCAAATATTTTTTGGAAATTTAGGTAAATTTAATATTCTAATTAATTAAATATGCGAATGTGTTTAAAATATTTTGAATAATTTAAGATTTAAAATTAATTTTACTATACCGATTTTTAAATTAATTTTAAAATTTTCGAAACATTGCGAAATATTTAATATTAATTTTACTATAACGATTTTTAAATTAATTTTAAAATTTTCGAAACGTTGTGAAATATTTAATATTAATTTAACAATTTTTAAGATAATTTTAAAACTTTCGAATCATTGCGAAATATTTTAAAATAGCTTAAATTATTTTAAAAAAGATTAAAATTCATAATATATAATATATAATTTAATATCAATTTTTTATTTTAGAAATATCAATATTTACGAAGCTACGGTAATTGATAGAATGCATCATTTAGATTTGGGATTATTTAACTATCAAATTACTTTTACATATGAGCTTTTAAAACAATCATATGGAGCTTCAATACTTGATAAAGTGGATAAAAGATTAGCGAATATTCCTAGATTTCCGGAACTTAAAATATTCAAAAATGGAATTCAATCACTTTCTAGAATTACAGCTAATGAATATCGTAATCTTATGAAAGTTATGATATTTGTTCTGGATAACTTAGATATCAGTGAAGCATTAAATAAAAAGTTGTTGAATCTTTATGAAGTTTGGAATAATATGTATATTATGAGTCGATCTGAAGAATTTGATGACCAAAGTTTGAAAGATTTTGAGGTAATTCGCAATATTTCGAATTTATTTGAATTTATTTATCGATATTTTAATATTTTAATTAACTAATTTTAATAACTAATGTTAATATAATTATTTCTAGAATTTAATAATAAATTGGGCTCAACAGTTTATTAATATTTTTCAAACAAGTACTTCATCAGAATTAAAATTTCCAAAATTACATTCATGGGTATACCATACTGTTGATTTAATTAGACAGTATGGTACTTTAAATGGGTTCTCCACTGAAACCTATGAAAGTCTTCATAAAGATTTTGTTAAAACGCCTTATCATTTAACTAATAAACAAAATATAGAAATTCAAATAATGAAATCGGTAAATATTTAAATTTTTTTAATAATATTTAGTATTTTTATAAAACTTTACTAAATTATTTTAAATTAAATAGATTCAGAGGCAGGCTATTGCAACGAAATTATTATCAGGCAAATCAAAAAATTTTAAAACTATAAGCCCTTATAAATTTACAAATTTAATTTGGACTTTTAGTTTAAATAATGCTCAGGAATTTATTAACCAACAATTAAAAGACTATAATTCAAGTTCTAAAATATATTTTGGACTTGAAAATCTTTTAGAACATTTAACTATATATTTTAATTCAGCAAATGTTAATTTAGGTAATTATATAGTTAAAATATATAGCTCAGTAACTTTAGAAATAGGGCTATAATTAGAGCAACTGATAATTTTTATGGAAAAGCCTGGCATAGCAATGTAGTAGTTGCTATGAATTCTGAAGAACTATTTGAATATATATCAGATTAAGGAATCTGTTATGAACAGGTATTTTTCATGGTTTAATTTTTAATTTTTAATTTTTTAAATACAGTATTAACATAAATTTTTAATATTTAATTTTTAGATATATTTATTAGTGAAACTTGAATATAATAAGGAATCTTTAACACATAATCTAGCATTAATTTGGTGGTATGATTTTAATCCGACAGAAATCCATATTATTATGGATGTCCTTGGCTTAAATTAACTGAATTATTTAATATAATTGATATTGAAGCAATTAGAAATCAAGTTCATGTAATTCCCCGCTTTGACAAAACAAATGTATATTTAGTAAACAAATATATTTTTTAATAAAAAATCTTAAAATATTAAACAAAAGTAGAAAAAACAGAAATTAAAATTATATGACAAAAATTTCGAAAGTATTTGCAACAGTTCAGAGTATTTAAAAAATGATTCAATTTATTAATAAAACAAAATTTGAATAGTTTATTCTGAAAAATTCAAAATATTTCGCATAACGTAAACATTATTTTAAATGTATTAAAATATTAAACAAAAGTAGAAAAGACAGAAATTAAATTATATGACAAAAATTCAAAAGTATTTGCAAAATTTTAGAATATTTAAAAATTTAAAATATTATATTTATTTTAAGTCAAAATTAATAATATAAAAGATAATCGGTTTTACTAAATTACACCACTAGTGCTCAACACCACAATGATTTTTACCAATCAAATTTTTTAAATGAGTATAATGTAAAGATCAAGTGTAACATAAAATTTTTGTTGTTTTGCTTTTTTTTAAAAAATACCTTCTAACTCAAAATATTATCTATAAAACCATTTTTTTTTTTAAAAAAAAAACCCCCTTGCAAAATTTTACTATATACTATGCCTCACCCTAACCCTAACTATTGCTCTACTTAATATTTATCAACTTTAACTTTTGTTTATTTTTTTTGTTTATTTTTTTGAGATTGATCTTCATATTACACCACATACTGGTGTTTAACACCACTGGTTTGATTTATAATTACTGAAGATAATAATGTAATAAATAAAAAAAAATAAAAATATATAATAAAAAAAAATCAAAAAAAATTTTAAAAAAAAACAGTAAAAAATAAATATAAAAAAATAATTGCGAGAAAAAGCGTTAAAAATAAAAAAAAAAGATTAAAAAAAAAATAAATAATAAAAACAATAAAAAAAATTTTAATCCAAAATTATTGAGACTCTTGTTACCAGCACCTTTTTGAGAACTTGCACTAGCAGATGAAGCTTCTTGTTGAGAATCATTGTGCTGGTGTTGCAAATCATCGTGTTGAGGATTATTGTGTTGAGGAACATCGTGTTGAGGATTATCGTGAGAATCATCGTGATAACTTTCAGAATCATCTGCAATTTCTTGAATATCTGCTATAGTAGTAGGTGTTTCGTGGAATTATTCAGGACTTGTAAAGGAAGCATGATCTCGTTTGCTTCTCTTAGTCTAAATATTATTCATAATATTAAAAAATTTATATAAGTAAAAAAATATGGTGCACAGCTTTATTAGAATATAATCTTTATTTTACCATTTTGGATGGTTGCGACTTTCTTCGCTTTTTTTCTGCTTTCTCTTACATCTTCAACAACATTTCATCACTTGTTTCTTCATCCGAGGCTGGAGGGAGAAACTGCTCACCTTTTTGCAACTTGCGCTTTTTTTTGAAATTTTTGATTTTCATTTAATTAAATTTTATTATTTTTTAATTTTAAAATATTTCACAATATTTAGTTTATTTTACTTACTAAATTTTTTATAAGTCTATCTTTTACAATGTCTTCTCTCATTGTGAATTTTTCATAATGTTGGGTTAGTGTTACTTGGCATACTGTAATGGCATATGCAATTTTCATGTCCGATGATATTGTAGAAGGCCATACTTTTAAAAGGATTCTTGACATATATGTGTCAATTGAGTTAGAGGATATCGGAGTGAAAAGCTTTTTATAGCAAGACTTTGTTTTGTTAGAAGCTTTCCACTCTATAATTTTTGATGGGGCCACTTTTGTATTTATTGAATCCAAATGGATTTTGCCAAATACTAAAAATAAAGCTTGCTTGATTTGCATAGTTACAGCACTTCATAATTATCGATGCTGCTTTAATAGCTAAAAATTTAATATAATTATTACAAAGCTAAATAATTTCAAAATATTTTGAATATATTTAAATATTTAGAAATGATTATATTATACAAAAATTATATTATATTTCTAAATATTTTAATATATTTGAAACTGATTATTTTTAACATATTTCAAAATAATTCAAAACATTTAAAATTATTTAGAAATTTAACTTAACAAAAAATTAAAAAACTTACAGGTCCAGCAATGTTCTGCTTATAAGAAGTGGCCCATCTTTTGTCTAAAAGGTTTTCATAATATTTGCTCTGATTCTCTGAAAGATATTCTTCTGCAGCTTTCTTATATTCTTCTTCAGAAGGGTATATTGCAGGTTCAATTAATATTTTCACCGTAGCTTTAACCGTTTGCTATTTCAAAAAGATAAAAGATAAGTATTCTTAAATATTTTAAAATAATTAAAAAAAATAATTAAAAATTTACCTGAATAAAACTGTTTTCATGAGCTAGGTCAAAGCTTTCTGATATTCTTTCTTCAACTTCCACCAATCTTCAATCCATCTGATTAATTTTTTCAGATAGATCGTCAAGTTTATTTAAAATTTGATTTAAAGTTCTTGAAATATCTTAAAAATTAAAAAAAAATTAATCATAATTTTATGATTAAGTAAAAAAAAAATTAAAAAGCATAGAATATTTAATACCTTCAGGATGTTTTGAAGTAATTTGAGTAGCTGGTGATGATGGTCCACCTTCAGAGGTAACAAAACACTCAGTTGATACCTCTGGATCTTTCCTTTTTTATTTCCTACAAGCATTCGTGCTGTTACAATCAGTATAGCCTTCTTAATATACCACTAGCAACATAGCACATGGCGACAGGGATCTTGTAGGGTCAGAGAAGATATGAAGCGGTGTGGAAGTGGAATGTTTTCTCACTATGGCAGTTTGATATATTTTACTCAAAGAACAGGAGTGTATTTAGTTGGGCAAAGATATATTTTATTTAAGTACGTTACAAGACTTTGCTACAAGACTATCTAAAGGTTTCTGTGCCTAAAGAATTCCTATAACTAAAGAATTGCAGGGAACAAATCCTAAAGTTAAAGAAGGGTAAAAGCTAGGGTTTATATATCTTTTAGAAATACATTCGTGTAAAAGTATAAAAGTATAAAAGTATATAGATATAAAAGTATAAAGATGTAAAGGTATAAAAGTATAAAAGTATAAAAGTATAAAAGTATAAAGGTATAAAGGTATAAAAGTATAAAGGTATAAAAGTATAAAGGTATAAAGGTATAAAAGTATATGTTATACAAGTGTTAATCTATTATTATCTACTTAACTATTAATCTGTTTCTAATAAACTATAGCTCATTTTAATCATAGAAACTTATAGAATCTAATGGTAATAAAACTAGGACTTCATTCTATAACATTTCCGTCCCCTTTAAGAATGAACTCCGTGAGTTCCTGAATCTAATAACTTTGAAACATTATTAAAGAAAATTATATACTGTCTAATTATAAAATTCATATCTGTATCTAGTACTTCATTAAACTCTGGGTCCTTCGATAGTTTCTTTGCTTGGTTTTAGCATGTGATTAATTTAATAAATGTGGCTGAGGTTTGAGGCTAAAGAATAGAAGTTTCTATTTTGAATTCTATTGTCTGGGTAATTGATGTACCTGGATCTTTTCCTGTTTCTAGTACTTTGTCTATTTTGGTTTTGTATCTCTCGGTAATATTTTTAGAATTTTTGGGGAAACTTTCAAATATGGTAATAAGCGGCTAGAATCGTAATGGGAATATCTAATATAGATATCATGTCAACTTGGATTTACTTGTCAAATTAATGAGGATGTTTGCCTGATTTGGGAATTAATTTGGAGATGCACATCCATTATCATGCATATTTGTTGAAACTGATGATTTATACATGATTGTGCTTGAGAATCTCAATTAATAGTATACTTGTTATGGCCTTGTTTTTCTTGTACACCAAAGAATTTTATCGCGTGTTAATTTTTGTAATTTCTATATGTTTTGCATTTGTATTGTTCATGTGCAAAAATTGGTTTGAAAGTGTTTGACAAAACTTGGCAAAACTTGTCAAAAATTTTGCCCAACATGTGTTTTGGCAATTTCATTGTTGCTTTCTCCCCATAAAAGTTGTGAGGTCTCCAAACTTTCCTTATCGATTTATCTAAAATTAGCTTCTATTTTTCTAATTGGTATTTATCGTTAGCTAATTTTTAATTCTGTGAATTATTTTCTCATCGTTGTGATTTTCTCTGTTGTTGTTTGCAGTTGATTGATTTTCCATTTTAGAATAATTATCTCTATTGTCTATTTCTATTTAAAATCTGTATCTCAAATGTTCATCCCCTTCAAAATTTTCGCTCAAAATCTTCCCTAGTTAATATTCCTTTTACTATTCCTTTTTCTATTGTCCTTTTTCTTTCTAAAATTTTCTAATTAGTTTGTCTCTTTTTTTTTTTTTTTTTTAGATAATAATTTTCTTTTTATAAAACTTTTCGTTGACTTTTTACTTTGCCTTTCCTTTCTCCAGGTGTGTATACTTTCGGGCTGTGAGCTTAGCCTTAGCACTTGCTATGTGCGAAGCCGGTCTTCTACGACTGGGTGAGCGCTCTACATTCGGGTTTACCACTGTAGTAGTCACCCGATTCTTAGTCGTTTTATTGTTCCGGGTCTGGGACTTGAGTTGGTCTTTATCTTGTTCGTTGGGCCTGGTCTTTTCCTACGGTCTTGGTTTGGCCTTGTTTTTTCAGGAGTGGGCTTATTTCGATGTAAAGCCGTTTGAAGTTAAAAATTTTTTTTTTGTAATTTCTTTCATATGGGTCCCGTTTTTCTTTATGATGTGGTCTTGTTGGGCCTGATCCAATTTTTTTGTTTCAAGTAGGGTCTTGTTTTGCTTTACTGGGTCGAACCTTCCTTCCTACATTCCGGGTATGTCTCGTTAGGTCGGGTCTTGTATATCCTTGTTGACTCCGGTATTTCTTTGTTGGACTTGTCTTCTCTTCCAGCTCTTTTCTTTGTTGACCTTTATCGAGGCCTGTCTCGCTCTTCTGGGTCTGGAACTTGGCGCTGGATGTCTTCGTATGTGTAGTTGTTTTATGTAGGTATCATTTTCTTTTATGAAGGTTGATCTTGTTCACTTTGTCAGACTGGCCTTACTTCGTAGGGTCTTGGGGCTTGATTGGTCTGGCTCGTACATTCTTCGGAACAGGCTTGGTACGGTTCTCTTGTTTGTCTGGGTCTTATTTTGTTTCTCAGATTTGGGTTCTTCGATATATATATATATGCGATGGATAAACGATTTAGGCGAATGGGATTATTAAAGTAAAGAAAATGATCAATGCGGATGAGATGATCATTCTTCGTATTCCGGGTTCAGGCTTTCCACATGATAAGTATCATTCGTTATTTTCATTATTGATTATATATATATTTTCCTATATATATTTCTGCGATTACTAATACCGATTTTTTTTTAATAGGAACTCGAAACAAATCGTCCAATTCTTTTGATAGGGCGAATTGTGTTTAATGAATCGATTAAGAAGCTGGGATCTTTAGAGAAGTCGAAGTTCTGAATAGAGATCGAGATTCTCGAATTAAGGGAATGAAATTGGGATTTTAGCGAATCTAAAAATGTTGGTATTTGAGGTTTAGGAATTTGACTGTCTTTGCTTTAGTCGGAGGTACCGGTGGTCCAAGTTTGGCAGAACGTTTACGGACTTGGTTGTTCAACTTGGAATTTTTCAAAGAGAGCAACCGAAGGGATAATCGTATTGCGTCTGCTTGGATACGATTATAAGAGATAAGGTTTTAGGTTAGTAGATAGATTCAGGTTTAAGGATTAGTAAGAGAAGTTAGGATTTGGGTGTTTAGCGGGTTATAAGGAGTAAAGGTTTAGGGTAGTTTTAAAGGTAAAAAGCGGATAATGAGAAATAGATGGAGATAGAGGACAGGTTTAGAATTAGGTTTGGAAAGGGTGATTAGAGGCGGATTCTAAAGTTGGATTAGATTTGGAAAAATCGGATAGTTAGAAATGAGGTATTCGGAATGGATGATTAGAGGTGGATTCAGAAATTATGGGTAGGATTTGGGGGATTGAATAGTTAGGGTTTGCGACAGAACAGGTTTTGTAGTTTGGGGTTGGGTAAATGTATTAAATTAAATTAAAATATTAAATAAAGGATAAGTAAATAATAAGTAATGAATGTTTGTTATAGCATATATAGTGGGTACTTGGAGTCGGATTTGTAAAGTTGGGGTTTAATATAGTCAGATTTTAGTTAAATTGGGTTTGGGTAGCATTAGGGTTTGGAGGGATATGGAATTTGTGTGGTTGGGTTTAGTGGATGTGAAGTTGGTATAAAATGGGGTAAATTTGGGATTTTGTAGAGTTGGGAGATTTGGAGAGAACCAAATTTTGAGAGGGTGGGAGGTTTTTCATTTTATAAAATTTTCATTAATAAACTATTAAACTGTGTCAAAAAAAAACTAAATAACTAAATGGGGTGCTACAAAAGCAGAGGCTTCAAGTATGCCCTTCTGAATGAATCTTTTTTAATTCGACAGGAAAATACCGGTGCAACAAATGCATCAGGCTTCAAGTATGCCCTTCTGAACGAATCTCTTTCAATTCGACAGGAAAACCAAAAGCTATTACTCTTTGGTAATAGTCAGACGTAAATAGACAAAATAATCTTTCCCAAAAGAAAAAGAAGGAGAGGATTTAACTTAATGCTTCCACCCTTCAATATTTGAACAATGTTCCTGGCTGCTTTAATTTTCAAAGAGGAGAAGGAGGAGAAGAAGGTCCTGAAAGTTCTGGCTATTTTTAATATTCCAACAGTTTTTAATGCTTTCTAATTATTTTTGATGCATTTCCGCCAGAAGGCACCAAAATGTTACAAGCGGTATAGCCTTCTTAATATACCACTAGCAACATAGCACACAGCGATAGGGATCTTGTAGGGTCAGAGAAGATATGAAGCAGTGTGGAAGTGGAATGTTTCCTCACTATGGCAGTTCGATATATTTTACTCAAAGAACAGGAGTGTATTTAGTTGGGCAAAGATATATTTTATTTAAGTACGTTACAAGACTTTGCTACAAGACTATCTAAAGGTTTCTGTGCCTAAAGAATTCCTATAACTAAAGAATTGCAGGGAACAAATCCTAAAGTTAAAGAAGGGTAAAAGCTAGGGTTTATATATCTTTTAGAAATACATTCGTGTAAAAGTATAAAAGTATAAAAGTATATAGATATAAAAGTATAAAGATGTAAAGGTATAAAAGTATAAAAGTATAAAAGTATAAAAGTATAAAGGTATAAAGGTATAAAAGTATAAAGGTATAAAAGTATAAAGGTATAAAGGTATAAAAGTATATGTTATACAAGTGTTAATCTATTATAATCTACTTAACTATTAATCTGTTTCTAATAAACTATAGCTCATTTTAATCATAGAAACTTATAGAATCTAATGGTAATAAAACTAGAACTTCATTCTATAACAGTGCGAAAACACTTGAATTTCTTGCAAGTTTTTTGGTAATTTTCAGCATTTTTTGAAATTAAGAAATAAGTGAAAGTAATATATAAAATAAATAAATATAATAGAAAATATAATAATAAAAAATAAGAAAATAAAAAAATAAAAATACAAATATAAAAAATATAACTATATTAAAGAAAAATTAATGTGAATAAAGCGAATAATTGTAAATAATTTTAGGTAATAGGAATTGAGAAAATTCTATGTGATGATGAGAAAGATAGAGCGAGAGAGAGATAGAAAAAAAGAGAGAAATAAAGAAAGAGAGAGATAAAGAGAGAAATAGAGAGAGGTTCGGGTTAGTTTAAATTTTTTAAAAAATAGGAGATTTAGTTCAAAAATATGCGAAATGTTTGAAAAGTTTTAAAGGTAAAAATAAATGCACAAAATAAGTGAAGTATAGATGATATTTATGAAATGGATAGAAATGACAATGAAGAGAGAGAATAAAAATATCACCTGTATTTAAATATTTTCAATTAATATAAAAAATTTCTAATGTAATCAAATTGCTTTCGCATATTCATTAAAAAATTTTTTTTGCTATTTAAAACATTCGTCTAAAGTAATCAATTAAAAAAATATACAATTAATATTTTCAAATATATTTTAATTTATTCGAATATATTTTAATAAAAAAATAAATTATTTTAAATTTACTAGAATTATATTTATTTTTAGATTTTAAATACTTTTGAAATAGTTCTTGATAATAAAACATTCACGACAATTGCTTAAAGGTTTTAGCTCCATTTTTAAATTAAAAATTAATCTGCTTTGAAAACAAATGACCATTTATAGTAAATGCATATTGTGCATTATTCTTTTGTTTAGTAAATGCATTCCTGATTTTTTATTTATATTTTTATGTAATCGAGTTTTTTCAATTAACAATACACATGCTAATGTAATAATTGAAATTAAGGAAATTATTAAATGTAAATAAAAAAAAGGTTTATTATTACTTTTCATCTCATTTATTATTAGTCTAATTGAATTTTATTTTTAAATGATTTCAAAATATTTCAAAATTTTGTGCTAATTTTGAAATATATTAAATTTGGAAATTTTGTTAACATTATTTAAAATTTATCTTTTCAATCCACGTTGTTTTCAAATAAACTGAGAATGTGATTATTTGAATCTGTGTAATCAGTCAAAATATATACATATATTAATTAATTATTTTCAGATATATTTTAAAATTTAATTAATTCGAATATATTCAAAATATTTGATAATTTTATTGTTATTAAAAAATTAGTTTGAAATTGTTTTCGATTAATAAAACTGCTCATGACAATTGCTTTAAAAATTTTGTTCTATTTTTAAATTAAATATTATTTAGAAATTAGCGAATATTTTAATAAAAACTAATCTGCTTTGAAAACAAAATAACAATTTATAGTAAATGCATATTGTACATTATTCTTTTTAGTAAATATATTCCTGATTTTTAATTTATATTTTTATGTAATTGAGTCAATACAATATATATGCTAATGTAATAATTAAAAATTAAGGGGATTATTAATTAAATAAAGTTTTATTATTAAAATTTTTACGCTTTTTGTCTTGTCTACTTGAATTTTATTTTAAATGTTTTCAAAATATTTCGAAATATTTGAAATATATTTATATTTAGCTAATTTTTGGTAACATTATTCAAAAGTTATTATTCAAAGCCACAATGATTTCAAATGCACTGGGAATGTGATCATTTGAAGCTGGGTTGAGTTCAAATGAACCTGAAGAAATAGGTGCATTTGAACCACAAATTGGATCATTTAATCCAGATTGGATCATTTTAATCCCAAGTTGGAACTCAAAATGATATTATTTGAACGGGTTGAGGGCTCAAATAAACCAGAAATGGTATCATTTGAACACAGGTTGATTCAAATGACCCAGAATTGGATCTTTGGTCCTGGGATGGTTCAAATATCAGCAAATTTATAATAGCTTAATCTTACATAAGGTCTTATAAACTATAATATAAGCAAATTATTACGTAATATATTTCGATATATTTCAAAATATCAAATTTTTGAAATATTACAAAAGTAATTTCGAAATATTTCGAAATATTTTGAACCACTTTCAAAATATTTTAGAACAAGGAAACCAAGCTGGATCAGTAGATCTGTGAATCGTGCATTAGACTAATTTTTTGAGTTCGAAATAGTCAATGATATTCAAATTTTGTACTACAAAATCAGATTAGATCTTTTGTGTCTTCAATTTTGTTTTTTTTTTATTTCGGTTTATTTTCGTTTCATTTTTTGTTTTTGGTTCATTTTTTTTGTTTTCATTTGTTTTTTTCAATTTTTTTTTTATTTATTTATTTTTTAATTTTTTTATTTTATTTTTATTCAGGCACTTTACAAGAAACACAAAAAACTTTCGAAACCTTGCGCATACCAACTACAACTTTTGAAACTTTCAAGAACACACAACTGATTTTTCCAGCAATTTCTAAATTTTTGGGAACACTTTAGAGAAATGGGCACAAGTTTTCGCAAGTATTGCAAGTTTATGCAAAAGAAATTATCTAAGTAGTGATTTATCCTGATGAGAATTAGTTAAAGTCTGCTATAGATAAATAGGTGCAAACAAATTATAAAGATTATATAAGTTTTTGCAAGTTCTTGCAAGGTTTCGCATTATTTATTTTTTTGTTTCGTGTTTTTTGTTTTTGTTTTTTTTGGTTTATTTTTAAATTTTTTTTATTAATTTATTTTATTTCGGCACTTGCGAGAACAGAACCCTTACTTTCTGGCACTTTGCAAGAAAACCCACCCAGACTTTTTTGGCACTTCGCGACTTTTTGGCATTTTGCAAGAACCTTTGCAATTTCTGAATTTGCAAGAACACGAACTCTTCAGAGAAATGAAGATATTTTTATTTTACTTTATATATATATCTTATTTTTTATTTTATACATTTTATCTATTTTTTATTTTTTATTCTTTTTATATTATAGTTAATTTTATATTTATAGTATTATTATTTTGATTTTATTTAATATATATTTTTTCGTTTGTTTTAATATAATTAATACTTTAATTTTGTCAAAGTTTAATCAATTCGAATTAGTTCAAATTAGTTTAGTACTATGAATATCACAGCAATTTTATTCTAATATTTATAGCATGAAAATATTTACTTTTATTAAGTTTTATGTCATAACAAAAAAAATTCCTTGCAAAATAATGTTATAATTTTCGAATTATTCTAAAGTAATTTGAAATGTTTTATAAAATATGCATTCTGAATTATTTTAAATTTATTCGAAAATATGCAAAATATTTTGCATAATGTTTATTTTTTAGCCCTTAAATTTTTATACTTAATATCGTCTTTTAAATAATTTAATATACTGAACTTTAAATTTACAGGTTTTTACTCTATAGAATTTTATATGTATTTAATTAATGCAAAACATTTCAAAATATTTTTAAAGGTTTCTATACTGATTTAATTTTATTAGAAGATATATTTATTAACTAAATAATCATTAGATTTATCAAAGTATGGAATTATATGAACATGATCATGTTCCGGGTACATTAAATATACCCGGAACATGATCATTTGTTTCAGAAGATGGCAGGTATCAGAAATTAAATATGGAAAGTATTGATAGAATCACTTTTTTATAGGTCTATAGTACATTATTTAGAAATTATTTAATATTATTTTGTGTTTTCGAATATTACTTTATATTTTCGCAATATTTCGAAATTTATATTTCGAAATATTTCGAAATCGAAAATTTTTGAAATTATTTTCGAAATATTTTGAAAAATATTGTATATCGCAATTTCTTTTGAAATATTTTGCACATATAAATTTGCTGATGAATCTAAATTAAATTCAGGTATAATATGATAGTCAAAACAGGACCCCAAAATATACATAGATAGGTCAGATATGAGTTTGCTTATTTTTGAATAAATTTTTTCTATTTATAGTAATTTTTTGCTTATTTTTGAAGTTTTTCTCCTTTTTTAGTAAGCCTATAATTAACCTGACCTATCTATATATATTTCAGGGTCCTGTCAAAACAAATATGTTTTTAAATAAAAAATTATATGTAAAATTAAAACTAAAAAAACTATATTATAATTAAAGTTAGAGTTAGAAAATATAATGGTTATAGTATGGCTATTAGTAAAATTTGTAAAGAACATTTTTAATTAGAATGTAGTAGATAGTTATTTAATAAAAATTTAAAGCTTTTGCAAATAGGTAAAATGCAATATAGGTATCAATATTGTTGGCTGAAGAAGAAAAAGAAACTTATTACATGTTCATGTAGAGGTTGAATGAGATATACAAATACGCATGTTAGTGGGTTTGTGGTTTGTAGCAGGTAGGTACACCTTGCTGCTTTCAAATTAAGGATATAAAGGAATATGCCATAGATATATGTATCATTAAAAAAAAAATTTAGCATGCATATTCATATAGGTATTAAGTAAGGTATATAAATACAAGGTTTATATAGTGCAGGTTATGAGAGGTATATTAACTCCACACAGCCTTAAGAAATAGGTGGTATACAGTATAGATATCAGTATTGTTAGCCATGGAAAAAAATTGAACACATATGTTCATATAAAGGTTTGAGTAAGGCATATGAATAAGTAGTTTTATGCAGTGCAGGTTAAAGCAGTATGTCAACTTACACAGCTTAAAAAATAGATGGTATGAGTATAGGTATAAGTATTGTTGGTCATAAAAAAAAAAATAGAGAAGAAACAAATATATATGTTCGTGTAGAGATTTAGATAAGGCATATGAATGCATATGTTCATGCAAGACAGGTGTAGTAACCTACATGGTCTTAATAAATAGGAAGAATATAGAAACAAGTATAGAAATTGTTGGGCGCTGAAAAAAAAGAAAATAAATGTGCATACACAAGTAGAGGTTTGAGTAAGGTAGACAAATGCGTATGTTCATGTAGTGCAGATTTAGGCAGGTGTATCAACTCTGCATAGCTTTATAAGCATAGGTATAAGTATTGTGCAAAAAACAAAAAAAAAAGAGAAAATAAATGCGTATATTCATGTGTAGATTTAAGTAAGGCATACAAATGCATATATTCATATAAGGCAGATGTGCAACCCACATGGCTTTAAGAAATAGGTAGTATGCAGTATAGATATAGACAGTGAAGAATATTTAATGTTCTCAATGTTCTCAAGAATATTTAAAAAAATTTGAGAACACTACAATTAGAAATCATGTTCTTTTTTGAGAACAAGCTAAGAACATAAAATTTATAATTTATGTTCTCATAAGATATATATAAAAATAATAATAATAAGGGAAGTACAGTAAATTACATAATTTTCTAGTGGGGGTCTGCCACCTATCACATTATATATATATATATAGTATAAATATCCAATAATATTGAAGTAAAATCGATTTTTAGTTAATTGCAGATAGTTGCTACATAGTAAAGTCTAAATTTTACTAAGCAAATCGATTAAAATCACTTAAGTAAACTTATTTAGCAGGTCAAAATACACTTACAACAAAATTTTTATAAGTATTGGAGAGCTTTATTAATTGACTTTTAATTTTTACATTTGTCGAATATATTTTTTTAAAAAATTTTAATTTTTCTGTCAAACGTAAAAATCAAAAGTCAATTAATAAAAAGTTCTCTAATACTTATGAAAATTTTGTGTTAAGTATATTTTGACCTGCTAAATAAGTTTACTTAAGTGATTTTAATCGATTTGCTTAGTAAAATTTAGACTTTACTATGTAGCAACTTTTGTCGATTATAGAGTATTTTATTTTTATATTAAAGACGTTTTTGAGTTTTTTTAAATATTATAAAATTTGATTGGTCAATAGTCCTATCACTAGAGAGGGAGTCAGGACCTATGTAAACCCTAATCACATAATTTACTGCACTTCCCTTACTGAGTGAATTTTTTTACAACAAAATTTAATTAAGACAAACATTCGTAATAAAATGCGAATTGATACTCTTAATTATTTTTTAATGATCAAAGTTAATAGTCCTTATTATAAAAAATTTAATTTTCAAAAAGCTTATGATTTTTGGGCTAGTTCTTCTCATTTTCAATTATAGATATCATATTTAAGTAAATATAGTATTTTTGTTTTAAAAATTATAATAAATAAATTTATTCGGAATATTATATAATTTTAAAAATTTTATTTTTAAACAAATATCATAGTGCACATTAAATTTTTGTTGAGAACATAAAATTAAAAATTTATGTTCTCAAAGAACTAAAAATTATTTGTGAAATTCTTCACTAGATATAGATATTGTTGACTAAAAAAAAAAAGAAAAAATGAATATGCATACCCGTGTGGAGGTTAAGTAAGGTATATGAATGTGTATGTTCGTGCAGTGCAGGCTAAGGCAGGTGTGTCAACTCCACATAGCTTTAAAAGAGAGGTTATAGATATAGATATTGTTGGTTACAAAAAAAAAAGAAAAAAAAAGAAATGAACGCACATGTTCATATGGGGCTCGTCAGTAGAAAGAGAGTAGAAAGTTTCTAAGTAAAAGTTTTTTAGACTTTGAAATAAAATATCTCAATAACTCTAAACTAATTTAATAATTTTTTTTTATTTTAATTATATGTAGTTATAAAATTAAAATAAAAAAAAATTTATTTAATTTGATATAGTAGTTATTGAACTATTTTAATTTAAAATTTAAAATGAAAGTAGTAAAAACTTTTTACCTCTTTTCTACTGGCGAGCCCCCATATAGAGATTCATTATGGCATGCGGATTTAGATGTGCATGTACATATCAATTGGGCAAGTGTGTAAATCCTATACTGCTCTCAAATCAAAAAATAATAGCATATAAGTAGAGATATAGCACAGATGGACAGGTGGCCAAAAGGGCCCAAAAAAGGAAAAAAAGAAAAAGAAGAATGAATGTGCAAATTCATGTGAGGATATAAAAAGATATATAAATGGGTATATTTATGTATATGCATAAACTGGGTGAGTATGTACTTTATACACTCCACCCAAGTTAAGGTAAAGGATTACAGAGGAGTTAAGAGGTTTACAGAACATCACAGAGGTGGTTCATTTTAGGATACATCTTCTTATAGCTATGATTGTACAAAGGTGTATACAGTAGGTGCATATGACTCACACCATGTGGAAGTATTGAAAAAAAAGGAAAAAAGGGAGAGTACAGTGCCCGCCGTAAGTATCCGACCCGGTGTAACTTCACGTGCATTGTACATACAACCTTAAAATTTTCTCACGACAAACAATGATGCAAACGCTGATCATTCTTACCATTTGCAGGCAATTTATCCATTTACCAGAGCAATGTTCTCCGCCCAAATTCTGAACCTTTAAAATGCCTCTTCCGCTGCATAAGCGATATGAAATCATTTTTTTGCACTATCATTCCAAAGGTCCGAAGCTTGGGCTTGGTGCTACAGCAAAGATTGTAGGCTGTAGTAAGTCTACTGCGCTTTATTGGGTAAAAAAAATGGGGGGAAACAAAAAATTTAAATGATGAACAAAAACCTGGTCGAAATCGGATCACCACTCCGCGGCAAGATGCAAAGATCCTTAAGCTTGCAAGTGACAAAGAAAATGTAACTGCTGTTGAAATACAACAGGAAATGGAAAAACGGAATGTTAGTATTAGTGTACGCACTATTCAAAAGCGTCTACGTGAAGGTGGGGCAAAATATATGGCGAAACTTTCTAAACCACTTCTCACAGAGAAGCACAAAGAGAAACGGCTAAAATGGGCAAAAGATCATCAGGATTTCGACTGGGACCAGGTAATATTTACAGATGAAAGTACATTCCGTTTGAATCAACCGCATCCAAGAACCTGGCAGTGGTCTGGGCGGCGTAAATTATGGCGGTCCGTGAAGCATCCGTTGAAGCTCAACGTGTGGGGTTGTTTTTCGTCTTCGGGCTTTGGCAAGTTGATTTACTTTTAGCACAACTTGAATGCCAAATATATGGTTAAGATATATGAACAAGGTCTCCTCCCGTCTGCTGAGCTTCTTTTTGGGGCCAATTCGGATAAATGGATTTTGCAAGAAGACAACGACTCGAAGCATTGTGCAACTTTGTCAAAGGATTGGAAGGAAGAAAACAACATCAAGGTTCTTCCATGGCCATCTGTTTCCCCCGACCAAAATCCTATTGCAAATGTTTGGAGATTGTTAAAAATTAAAATAGCAAGAAAAAAAATTAGAACTCTTGCAGGATTAAAATCGTGTTTGGTAAAAGAGTGGAATGCATTAACCTGTGAACTTGCTACTAAATTAGTCTGTAGTATGGAAAGGCGGGTTGAGGCTTTAATTGAAGCCAATGGGGATTACACAATGTATTAGTAGTCTAAACGAATCATGTATTTTTTAATAAAAAAAAAAAATAAAGTTTTATCTTGCCTCTGTTTGTGTTATAGGGGGTCGGATACTTACGGCGGGCACTGTAGTAACAGTATACAGGTATAAGTATGGTCTTATATCCAAGATTGTACGATCCTCGCCAACAATCTCATACTATATCATATTGTTGCATAAAAGGACATAACTGTAAAAGGCATGACAGTGGCATGACTATAAGTAAAAAGGTTTGTCATGACTATTGTGTACAAGAAAGGGCACACGATAAGACAAGCAATAATAATGATCTGCTTGTAAACAAAGTCACAAGGCGGACATTTATTGTGAGTTACTGGACTTGCCATGTGATGCCAGATTACTGATGAAATAGTATTTAAGTAATATATCAATTTCTTTGTTCTTTGAGATTTTCCTTAATATTGTGTCCAGTTATCTCTTCCACTATGCCCAAAAGAAGAAGAAGAAAAAAAAAGAGGAGTAGAGGGTGACACATTACTATAGAGTCACTGGACTTCCTTCGAGAATGAAATAAAACAACAAAGCGATCAAAGTACTATGCTCGAAAAGATCTGCTTATGTGATATTATGCAGCTTGTTCTGTGACTCCATCCTATACTGTATCATGTCTTTGCATAAGAGGACATGACTGTAAGAGAAAATGACTATAGGTAAAAAAGTTGGTCATGATTGTTGTGTACGAGGAAGGGGTACATGATGAGACAAGCAATAATGATTATTGGAATATTGTTTAATCATTATAAGAGATATATTTTGCAAAGCATTGGATACTAACATGTTCTGTTTAAGGGTAGAGTATCTTATATGATTTGCAATATAGCAAAATAATGGACATACTGCATATTGTAGATCATTTGTATAACTAATCTAAAAATAGTAATTTATTATTTATTAGCCAATTAAATTATTTTATGCCTACGAATGTATGAAGACTAAAAATCTTTGATTTTTTATTTTATACAATTTTACTCATATTATAATAAAAACTTTATTTGCAATAAGTTTTAAATACTTGTTACAAATACTTGTGCAAAAAAATTCAACCTTCTAAATAGTTTATATAAGGTAGCCTGCCCTATTTCCACAAACTACCCTATTTCCACAAACAGTAAATATCTTTTAATTCACTAGCTTTATTTGGGGTAATTTTACTATTAAAATAATTACCTTAGTTAAATATTTTAAACAAGCACATAACTACTAAAATTTGATTACAGAAATATAAAATTATTTAAAGATTTGTTCCCAATTTAGTTATTTTAGTACATAAACTAATTTATAGAATTGCTAATAACTTTTGATTTACTTATCCATTTTGAGTGATTTAACTACCAAAATGTTCGTCTCAATAAGACAATTTTGACAAGTCAAAATCATTAAAATCCAATTACAGGATCCTGAGATTGTTCAACTTTTGTGTGATTTTAATAGTGATTTAAATAGTGTTTTATAGTTTTAAAATAATACTAATAATATTATAAAAAAGTTGAACTATCTTGGGATCCTGTGATTAGATTTTAATGATTTTAGGCTCATTGGAATTATCTTATTGAAATGAATATTTTGGTAGTTAAATTATTCAAAATGGGCAATGGATCAAAATCTGTTTTACTATTTGTGGAAATAGATCACACCTTTAAATTTTTACAAAATTTATAGGATATTTTTTTTATTAACTAAAAAAAAAATATACATATATAGTTAGTTTATTTTTATATGTTTAAATAATAAATTAGTTATAGATTATATATACATAATTTTATAAAAGATGTATTTTTTAAAAAGTTTTGTATGTAGCAAAAAAAAGTTTATGGAAATAGGGTAGTCTACCTTATTATATTTAATACTATTTTAAATATTGTCTAATCTATAAATAGATCTCTTAATAAATACGAAAGGTTCTAATAAACTTTCAAAAATTCTTAATTATGAATAATTTTTATAATATTATTGGATATAAACAAATGACCAAAATTATATCCTGTTAAAGTTAAAAGAAAAAAACTGTTAATAAAGTTTACTTGATATGCACACTTTTGAAGCAACATGCGCAAAGTTAATACTGTATTGTTTCTAAACAAACCTCTTTTTAAACAGTTCGTTTAATGAAAAAAACTGTTTACTAGCAAATACACAACCTTTAAACTACTGAAAAAATTTCTTTTTAACGATATTAGACCGTGGGTTAAAATTCTTTAACAGTCATGAGTTTGCATAATCTTTTATAGGGGCTGAATCCGTGATTTGTATAAATTACATGTGTGTAACATTATATAAGATACCCTAGCCTTAATTATACAAATCAATTACAAACCCCGTGATTTATCAATGAAATCTGATGATCACGTGATTACCGTAAAGTGTTTTTACAATAGGAAATAATATCGGCGTCTCGCGCACTATATTCTAAGAGAGAATTAGAATTATTATCATTATAATATAATATTAACACAGGAAAAATAAAGAAACCATAAGCTCTTCTATTACGCCGCAGCAAGACCCTATGAACCTTGAGACCCAGACCAAATTTCCGCGCCTCTTTCAGCCGACCAGTTCAAGGTTTAAGGTGTCTTAGATGATGAATAGATAGTGGTTCAATTAGATAAAGGTGTTATTAGTGGTTTTTAGCCATCACTTAGATAGCCACTACTTTCTCAACGTGTGTATATATTAGGTCATGTAAAGTTGATTTTTTGTTTGCATTACCTGTCGACCCATTTTTTCAATTTTTCAATTTTTGTCTTTTTTTAGATACCGATTGTCCCAATTGTTTGATGACATTTTTTTTCTGATATTCTCTTCCGGTGTCATTTGATGCATCCTTAATTTCCTGTAGATGTGAACATTATTCTATTAATTTATAGTTAATTAAAAAAACCTAAAAAATTTGACCTATCAACCCATGTTTTCAGATTCCATGTAATGCAAAACGAATATGAACTTTGCGTGGCCTTATTATATCATTAAAAATAGAGATTTTGATAAAGTTACTGAAAACAATAATATTTGATCAACTAAGTTTGCATTTGTGGCGTTCATATTATTTTAACATGTTATAGAAAATAATAATGATCTATGCTATAAATCGACTCTTCCTTCACACTTCATTTTGATTGTTTTATTTGTGCATGACATTAAAGGAAACAAAATATATAAACTTGCCATAATAATTACGCAATAAAGCATGAATTTATACAATAAAGTCCATCTTATATTTAAAAAAACAAGCAGATTTCTAGGAAATCTAGTTAATTTGCTAAAATTTCTTTAAATATCTTTTGTGGATTTGCATTTCATAAGGAAACTTTTCTTAATTCTTTAAATAGTCTTTAACGTTACTTTTATTGCCGTAAATAAATTATAGCAATCTTTTTATAATGAACTGGCAGTACTGAAGACAAGAAATTCATTAGATAGAGATTCACTGTACTGTATAGAATCGAAAGTATAGAAAATGTTTATTGAATAAATTATTCTTGCAAAATAACTAAATTTTTGAAAAGGCAAAATCTGAATTAACGCCCCGGCCCGCTATTACGCGCAAATACGGTAACAGGTAAATAAATGCCATAATTTCAAATGAATTTAGCATCGTAAATGTGTACAAGGTTGCGTTCAGGATGGGTATTTGTCAGTTCGGGTGTCAATTCGGATCAATTCCGGAATTCAACAGTTTCTTAATCACTGACTCACGTTCGTACATTAATTTTATCAATTCGAAAATAATGTATGTAGTAAGCCACTTATTCCTTTATACAATGGAATCTTTGTTAATAACGATTATATAATGAACCTATGTTTTTAACAAAATAAAAATTAATAAATTTGAATATTTTAGTTGAGAATTTACGCCCATGCACGACCGAAATAACGCGCACCACTTTTATTTTAATTAATGTTTTAAAATTTAATAAAAGATTCAAAATTCAAATGCTCAATTCAACCAATCGTGACAAAAACAAAAAAATTAGTTTTACCAGGAATGTAGTACGAAGTAGGGATAGGAATCGATTTAGTCGACTAAAAAATTATATGTAAATTACTATATTTAGTCTATTTACTGTAATTGACTAGATCATATAGCCGATTCCTATCCCTAGTACGAAGTACGTAGAGTATGGTTTACATTCGAGTTTTACGTTCATTCACAAAATCTTGATTTTAATTGGATATAGAAATCGAATGATGCCGTTACTATATCAGTGAAGTTGAAGGCTTCGATTTGCCGCATTTTTAATTGACCAGTTACGGCTAGTTATAACTGAGTTTCAACACGGCACATCCCAATGATCCAAGTTTCGCTTGCAACTCTACTAATAATGCAAGACGTAATATTCTTTTTATTAATATTTGAACCGCTTTGCTAATTTGGTATTATGATAGCGCCGTTGCGGCTTATTTTGAATACTGGTACAGAATTTCAAAAAAAAAATCACATTTTGATTCAAAATAAGGCGCATGCGCGTTTCAAAATAGCGCGCAGGGACCCAAAATAATGCGCAAGGGGCGTTATTACGTGCAAATACAGTACTATAAATTCAAATAATTTAGTGCTAAATGAAGTATTCTGTGGATATGAGAGAGAAAGCGAATTAATTTGTTTAAAAGATAAATTTCACAAAGCATTTGAATTTTATGAAGAAATTCTCAAAAACAGCCAATGTGTCCTTGAAGATCAAAAAAATGTTTTAACCTGGGTTCTTTCTTTCTTTCTTTCTTTCTTTTTTTTTTAACCCTATTGGCATGATCGCCTCCGTGGAGATAATGTTAGTCTCTCCATCAGCCCATCTCGAGGCTTATTTTACTTTTTATTTTAAATGTCCGAATATTATGTCAGTCAACCGGAATCGGAAGTGTCTTAATCAACCGGAATCTCACCGGAAATGTCCTGATCCTTGATTTTTGTTCTTATTAATGCGTCATCCGACCGTGGCTGATCTTCACAATCGTGATAGTTCTTTCTCCCCATTAGACTCGAACCGACGAGGGGATCTTTCTTTGAATAAATGTGCATTGAAAAATTTAAAACGAGTTAACAAAAGCACTTTGCAAGAATGTCATACTAATTTCTTTGAGTCATAGCAATAACAATCTTGGATTAGAAGGAAAAAGTATTAGCAGATGCACTTTGCAAGAATACCACATTATACGTTGAGTAAAAATACAATGTGAAAGGCTATTGCCTGTGAATTTATTGCAACAAAAATTTTTGAATCTAATCTAAATGGTCAACATTATATTAATGATTCTCATCGCTAAGATATTTACTACACCAAATTATATTTCGAGATTGAAATTGACTCGAAATCATTATTTAATTTTATAGGGCGGTTTAAATAACGATGTGACCATGCGATTTTAAATAATTGATAACATAAAATCTGGGATTACATATTCAATGGTAATGTTTATTTTTATTCGAAATAAATAAAATTATCAGCGACTGCTATAATTTACTGATTTTAATAATTTTCACATAGTTTAAAATTACATTTTTGCAAACTATATACTATAAATTGAACTTTACTTGATAAGAATAATTTCCAACGCTTTTAAATATAAAATGTTCATATTCTAAAATAATTTACATATTTTAATATTAACAAATTTAAACATATATATTTCTTTAAAGTATATTTATAAATCAGCTTTTGAGATTTATTGTATTCTCAAAGCAATCAACGTTACTGCATATTGATGTATTAAAGTTTTTTTAGAAAAATTAATCTTATTTTTATTGTCTATTCTTTAAAACATGTAATGTAAATTAATGCATATGTGAATCTTGATTTTTTAGAACATAAAACTTATTAGAAAAATAATAAAAGCATACTGTTTTTTATGTAACTTAGAGACATTCAATCAATCTTATTGTTTTAATAATATTGATCATCATTTATCCATTGGGTTAAAACTTTTTCAAGTTGTTTGTTTCTTAGAGGCTTAATGAGATAGTCATCCATTCCTGCCTCCATATATTTATCACGTAATAAATTTAGAGGGAAAGCTGCTAATGTTGCTAATGCGATGATTGGTATATTTGCGATTTGAGGGAACATTAACCTAATTTCTTGAGAAATATCAAAACCTGACATTGTTCGCTAATTATAATTGGTAATTACATAGTTAATAATTTTATAAGTAATAAAATATTATTCATTATTTTAATAAGACTTACTAAATTACATCCTATCAAAATCATAGAAATTCTACAAGGCTTTAGGATATTTAAATCAGATTTTGATAAACTTGAACAAGAGATATTTAATAGTTCAAATTCTGATCTAATTATACCAATTGCTTCTTGACAACTTTCTGCAGAAATGGTTGAATAACCAAGTGTTGAAAGTTGATTAACTGTAGCCTAAGGGATTTAACGATTAAATAAAATAGATTAATAAATTTCGAAAATGATGTATTGAAAATTTTTTTTTTTAAAGAAACCCTTTTTTTTTTAAAGAATATAATTACCTTTAGATCAATAGAATTTTCATCCTGCAAATTATAAACATTAACTTTAAATGAGCTGATATGGTCTAATAAAAAGTAGTTAAAGGAACAAAACTTACCACACACAAAATACATTTACTTTTCGAAACAGATTTTGATCTGCTCTTAGAAGCAATTTCATATAGGTCCTGATCTGAGTCTCCAACTTGATAAATCCTATAATCTGCTGTTCTTTTTTTACTCTCAAAATAAAATTCATCCTTAATACTTGACAATTGTTTAACAAGCTTAGGATATGTGATTGTAGTATAAATCATAGCAGTTCGTCCTCCAATTTTTTCAATTAATTTTCTAGCCAAATCTGTTCCTTTATCGCTTGGATATACCATAAAGATTATTAATAAATTGTTATCATGTACATCTATTTCTCTTAGCATTAACGCAGCTTTCATAACTTCGTCTTGATTCTTTTCATAAAGACGGATAAATACTATATCATAAGCAGGTCGATGGTGCAATTCGTAATAACGTTTTGCTTCTTGAATGCCTTTACAAGGAGTATCGAATGCATCAACCTTATTAACCATATTAAAATGTTTTAACATTGCATTTCTTGCACTTTCTACCGGATGAATTATTAGTA
Organism: Gigaspora rosea; assembly: GCA_003550325.1. Classification (NCBI taxonomy): domain Eukaryota; kingdom Fungi; phylum Glomeromycota; class Glomeromycetes; order Diversisporales; family Gigasporaceae; genus Gigaspora; species Gigaspora rosea. Next base: position 534,337 of record QKWP01000021.1, on the reverse strand, counting down.
TCTTTTTTGATAAGATAAAAGTTGGCAATGCAAAACTTAATTGTTCGCTAAATAGTGAAATTGATGGTACTAAATCAACATTCCAAGTAAACCAAAATTTACTCCCTTCTCCTAATTGACTTTCAGCATTAATTTCTCCACCATTAATTGCTACCAAATTTTTACAGATTGAAAGACCAAGTCCTATACCATCTTGTCGTCTAGTCAATGAAGTATCTACTTTTGAGAAACTTTCCCAAATAAGGTTCATAAATTTTGGATCAATGCTATAAATTATGATAAAATAATGAATGGTAATTAATGATAATGAATGATAATGAACGGTTCTATAATTAAAAATTATAATTAACTTACCCAATACCAGTATCACATAAATTGATTAATAAATGATATTTTTTGATTATTTGACCATAAGTCGAACTCTCTATATCTTCATCGATGACATCGTGTGGTTCCATTGAGATTTCCATTACTACTTCACCTTTCTCAGTAAATTTAATCCTATAATAAATAAATTAATTAATAATAAAGTTATTATCATATTATACTAACGATAAATTGAAAAATATAACAATGATGAACAAATTATAAAAAATAATTACGAATTTGACAACAGATGAAATAAAACTTGTTTCAATCTATATAATATAAAAGAGATAAATTAGTTAATTTTCTAAATTTTTATTTTTAAAAGAAAGTTAGTATTCTATTAATTAAATCACCTTTCAGGATCGCTTTTAACATAAATTGGTAGATTGTCTATATCATAGTTTAAAATTATCTCAATTTGCTTATTCTCTGCTCCTTCTACACATTGTTCAATTACTCTTTCAAATAAGTTTAATAAATCAAAAGTTCGATTTATTAAAGTAATTTTTTGTGCTTCTAATTTTGCTGCACTTAAAATATCATTAATTATAGATAATACAACATCAGAAGCATGTGCCATTATATCAATCATATCTTTTTGATCATCGGTTACACTGGTATCCTCGAAAGAAGAAAGAATTCCTACTATTGCTCCTAGAGGAGTTCGTAATTCTTTGAAAAAAATATGAAAAATTAAATTTAAAATTAATTGAAATACGCATGAAAAAAAAAAATTGTGTTTACATAAATTGTAAAAAAAAAATAATAATTATATTTTAAATTTATATACAGTACCATGGGATGTATTTGCTAATATTTGACTTTTAGTATCACTCGCTATCTTTTCAGCTTTTATTTGTAATTCCTTTTTTAAATTCTCTTCCATCAATAATTTATTAGTAATGGTTAAGCCTAAATGATTTGATATTCGTTGTAATAATTCTTTTTCTGAATCACGCCAAATAGAATTTGGAGATCGATGTAACTTGATCCATCCCCAATAATCATTATTCACTGTTATTTTTGCAGATAGCACAGATACATTTTTACAAATAATTGCACAATATGTATTAAGTGAAATATTTATTTCAGAGTTGCTTGAATGTGAATCTTGTGAATTTGAATTTGTTGAATGTGAATTTATGATTGCTTCATTATGGAATTGTTCAATTTTCGATGTTATAGCTTCATATGAAGCAACCAATCTACTATTTGAATTTTTAAAAGGTTCACATGAAATAACAAATACTCTATCATATTGTAAAATTCGATGAATTTCTTTGAGAACTTTAGAAAGAGAATCTTTTAAATCAAGTGTAGAATATATCTTATTTGATATTGAAAATAGAAATTGCTCTATTCCTTCTTGTCTACGTTGTTGAAATGATAATTTACCACGAAGAAGTGAGAGTTCAATATTAGCTCGAATACGTGCAATTAATTCTCGAGCAGAAAATGGTTTACTTAGATAATCATCTGCTCCTTTATTGAGTCCTGAAAAAATAAATTTATAAAAAAAAAAAATTTAATAATTATGTATTTTCCATATCTATCGATAAAAAACCATAATAATTATTTACAAGTAAATAGAATACCATTGATTCTAGATTCTTCACCAGCTTTTGCAGATAATAAAATCACAGGAACTAAATGAGTTTTTTTATTAGATCTTATTAAATCCAATAATTCATACCCATTTATATTTGGCATTCTAATGTCTGTCAACGTAAAATTCAAATTAATTAAATTAATTATTTTAATGACTGCATATAATATATTAAGTGAAAACTCAGAATGTATTTACTTGCCACTAAGAATTAGATCTGGTGCTTCGTCGAGCTCTTTTAAAATTCGAATTGCAACTCGTCCATCATAGGCACAAAGAACATTAAATTCTCTTAACAGGTCTGAAAGATAATTTCTATAACCAATAATACGTGTAATTAAAAAATAATAATAATAAATTTATAATGTTTCTTAACGTAATAATCATAATTAACAGTAAATAAAGGAAATTAATACTATACCGCATATCAGCATTATCATCAACGAGCAAAATTTGATATTTTTTACCAATAGTAGTCGCAGAATTATCTGTAGAAAAAGGAAGAGCAATTTCTCTTGTTGATATATTATCAATATCCATGTTACAATCATTTGTTAATTTTTTATTTATTAGATTATTTTGGAATTCAAATGAATAATTTTGTATCCATTGTGAATTTTCTTCTAGATAAAGTTGTCGATTTGAATATTTCTGATTAAAAGTTGTTAGAACTTTTTCAGCAATGTTATTATGATATATTTGATTTATTGATAAGTGTTTACATCCTGTTGGAAACCAGCATTTAAATGTAGTTCCTTTATTAACTACTGAAGTCACAGTTATATCACCTCCATGACGTGTAATAAATTCTTTGACAAGAGCGAGACCAATTCCGGTACCTTCATAACTGCGTGATTGGTGAGATTCTACACGATAAAAGCGCTGAAATATATTTGGAAGTGCAGTTTCTGGAATACCAACACCTAATTAAATTACATAAGTACGTAAGTACGTAAGTATGAGTTATGTATAGAGTATACAATTAAACGGGTAACGCTTATAATAAAATTAACCTGTATCTGAAACTTCAAGGACTATAATGTTTTGTTCATCTTTGTGATCAAGATATAAACGAACGCAGACGCGCCCCTTCCAAGTATTCTTTAATGCATTTGAACCTTTAAAGAGTAAAATGATGTATTAATATCATATCGTAACAGTAGTTTCACACATTTCAAAATTTAAAAAAAAACACTTACAAAGATTAAATATAATTGTTTCATACATATCATGATCTAGATAAACTTTTTCATTCACAATCCCATTAAATTTATCTGGGTTTGGAATATCTACAATATATTCCAAACCTAATGTTTTAGCCATACTCTCAAAATTCATGACTAACTCTTGAGTAAATTTAGATATATTTGTTTCACAAAAATGAGCTTCTAATCGACCGGATTCTACATTTGAAAACTATATAAGAAAAATGAATAATTTTTACTATTACATTAATAAATATAGAGGTATGTAAATTTATAAACTCACTTGAAGAAAATTGTTGATAAGTTTAAGCAATCTACAGGTATTGCGTCGTATTATTTGGAGGTATGACTTCATTTGTGCATCTTGTGGGCATGCATTAATTAATTCGTCAAGTGGTGAAAATATAAGGGTTAATGGAGCTAAAAAAATGAATAAAAAAGATATAAATATATATATATATAAATATATTTGCATAATACATTTCAAATAATTTAATAGTTTATAAAAAAAAACAATCATATAATGATTAAATATATACTTTTTAATTCGTGACTAATGTTTTGGAAAAACGCGTCTTTCTGATGATTTAAATCAGCCAATACATTTGAATATTTTTTTTCTTCTTCTATCGATCTTCCATACATTAAAGCTGTATTCGCACAATTTACAGCTGACTAATAATAGTAATGAATAGTAATTAATAGGCATAGTCTCATGATATATTAAAGCATTTTAATTTCAATATGACTTTAATTAATTTTTAATGTTTAAACAAAAATATTTCATACTTGTAAAAAATCCATATACTGATCGTCAAGTCTTCGATGTGGGTTAAGGCCAAAAATCAATATAGCCGATAAACCTTGTTCTTTACAAAACGAAAGTTTTGTTGGTAAAAGTATAGCCTGAGAGCCATCTTCTAAAAGAACTTGAACGTGTTTTCCTTCTTTCATTACAAGGCGTATAGGCCAGTAATTACATTTTAAAGGAGAATTAATTGAAGTTGAATCATGATTTTGATCAGTGTTCGTGGTTAATTCAATTGATTCTTGTGTTTCTGGAAGATAATCAGGAAATTTTCTTTCTAATCTTCCTTCTTCATCAAAAGTCGTAGAAATTAGACGGGCAATTAAAGATTTGTGATCTGTCTTTGATCCATTGTTACTTTCGACAAGGTAAATTAATGCATATGGAATATCTTTATTGTCATCTTTTAATATTTTAGTTATAGTGTGGCAAACACTTTCTAAGGACTTAGCATCTTAAATGAATATTAAATATAATATAGACGAGTTAAAATAAGAATATCATGTGATATTTACGAATCGCAATTTACTAACCAGCAGTTTGGCGTCCAAGACTTTCGAGTGTTTTTAACCTTCGAACATTTAAGACTTTTTGAGTAACTTCACTTGTAATATTAATTGCACCCCAGAATGTACCATCTAATTTAAAAATAGGACTAAACGTGTAGTTAAAGTACACCTCTTCTATATAGCCATCACGCTGTAATTCTAAATAAAAATTATTTTCAAGGACGCCTTTTCTTGTTGACTTTACACTAAATAGATTAAAAGAAAAATTTTATCTAAAAAAACCTTTTATATCTGCGAATAACATTAAATTAGTTTGATAATTATTTAATATACCTTTCTAATGCTGATTTTAAACTATCGGATGATTCGTGCCAAATTTCAAGAGCTGGTTTTCCTAAAGCTTTTTATTTAAATTAATATAATGATTTAAAGTTAAATATAGCAAAGTTTAAAATAAACAATTGGGTAAATCGGAGTTAAGAATTATTACGTCATTGATACAAATCACTAATTAAATATAAATTCACATCAAAAAGGTAACCTAAAAAATTCTTTCTCATAAAATATATAACTAACCATTAGGATGTTTTGATTTTAATATTGGTATCGACGCTATACAAACAAATTATTAAATTATTATTATTAAATTTATTTAATTAATCAAAATAAAACAATTAATCAAAACTACTAATTACCTTCATTGTATATCATAGTCCATTCTGGACTGAGGAAGATGGTAGTAGGAAACTCGGATTTAAGGCAAAAGTTCTAATATTTACAAATAATTATTATAAATTATTAGTTAATAAAAATTTTCGCACGCACGTACGTATCTCAAAACCCTAACTGCTAAAAAAAACAAGTATCGACAAACTATAAATTATAAATTATAAATTACAAGAAGTGATATAATTTGAGGTTCCCATGAATCCATAGGACCTAATGGAGTTGATGACCAGTCATAGTTATAGACCATGTCAATAAAGCTCGATCTTTCATCTCCAACATTGCTGACGTTGTTAGTTAACTGTAAGGACATATAAACAATAAACGAATGATAAAGCTATTAAAAGATAAAGTTGTTTTAGATCAATAAAAGAATTCTTTTTTTTATTTAAATTTGCACTACACGAAAGAAACATACATTTACAAAAAGTAACAAATAAATTTTTTTTTTTATTACGATAAAAAAAAAATTATATAATTTTAATAGACTTATATATTAAATTTATTAATAGACATTAAATTCAATAAAAAAAATTTTAAGTTTGTTAAACGTAACCCCGCGTGGTATGACTAAGCATATTATGTAATAAGGTTTATACATAATCGCATATAACATGCATTTTATAACAAAAAAAGAGAATATACCATGCTAAATAAAAGTTTTATAAAGGGAATAGACAATTCCAATAATAGTTTTATAATTTTTCCGCATACATTCATATGCAAGTTCGAGTTACATAATTTTAAAAACTAATCGTGATTATATGTAAGTCAACGGAATTATCTATGTAATACAAATTATAATTCTTAAATAGACTGAAAGAATGATTTCCTATATAACAAATATTAGTCAATCAAGATTCTTTATTTTATATTTTTTATATGGTTTTATGATGTGATTTTTTTCATGATATATGACTAATTTAAAAATGAAAAAAAAACCAAGTTTTCATTAACACTTGTTATTTCTCCGATAACTAAGGAAATGACATGTATTTTCTATAACTTTCACGGATTAAATTAGTGATCATAAATCGTTAAACCTCCGTTGTGATATCATACAAAAAAAGAATTGCACCCCTATTTCCCATTACGGAGGAATAAACCTCCGAATCCGAAAACACTCGTACCCCTTTCCGATGATCAATTATATGATGCCACTACATGTATTATGATAAACTTGCAAATCATGACACAAATTATAATATATTGCTCGAGTTAGGATTAGATTAGGCTTAGTTAGAATTAAAGTAAAGTAGGTCATTAAAAAGCACTAGCTTAAATAATTGAGATCAATCACATGACTTTCCGACAAAATCTTCCGGAAAAACATGTGAGTGTTTTTTTTTGGGCTTTAAATTTATTATTATTATTATTATTATTATGATTATTATTATTATTTCAAAGTAAGAAAACAAAATAAACATCAACAACATAAGCTAAAGCATTCACGTTTAGGAAAACAGTTATGCTTATCGTATTTTAAAAGTTTAGCCCATTTAATATTTCATCCATCTTATCTACATAAAAAGTTCAAAGTTATTGTTTCTTTTCGTGCAAATATGGCTATACTTATAATGAAAGGTTTCAAAAGTTCTGATAGAGTAATTACTATGTTTCTGTACCAAATTATAAATTTGAAATTGCGTTTGGTGGGCCCAGTATTGTCATCAAATTTGCACCCACGTGACGATCACAACCAATTAGCCAATGACAAATCACGATTTAGTGTAACATAATGCGATCATGGGACTGTATTCAAAATAACAGTCCTAACCTTAACAAATTTAAAAATTTTTGTTCAAGGGTGATATAGGAGAAGCCCTTTTATATATATCATATAAAATAAATTTTTACGTTATTTATCCATCAATTATGATACAATATCTTTATTACAGGAAAGTTATGTAAGATTGTGGCAATTGCATATTCTTACATGTGTGACAAAAAACTGGTAAAATGGAAAATTCCTTTTGCACAAAACATATTATTTTGTATCATAAAATGTAAATTATATGCAGTTTAAGAACACCCAATTAATATTGCAGGATAAAATAATTATATATGATAATGATGAATTCTACTATTATTTAGAATAGATCACGTTTATGCGATTATGCATACATATGCACGATTTACCATAATAAAGAGATAACGCCCAGTGTAATTTAAAATTTCGGTCTGATCCAAAATAATGTTATAATAATGCATATAATATTTGACAGCTGGTTGGCTCTGTTCTTGGCGTATTCTCATTATTGACAAACGTTGCTTTACTATTATGTAAGTGATGAATTTAAGATGGACTGACTTGAAAGTTAATGGTTATAGGCTGTATTATATTGCTATACAAGCAATAGAGATTCCTTTTTTTTATTATCAATTATCTAATAATATGCACGCCATCATGAGCATCTAACCAAAACAAGACATCCCGAATTTAAATCCATGATTTGCGTTCAGATATGTATAATCTTTAGTCGGACAATTCCTTCAAAATCTAAATTCAATCTTTTCTTTGATTGCAGCCAATCTTGTGAATCTCAGTTATGCAACTCTTTTCTATCTATATAATTCTGTAATAAATTCTTTTGTTTAAGGTCAACATTTAAATGTTGAATTCTTTCAACTTCCTTATTTAGGCATTGTGCGTCATAATTACTGTAGCATAGTATTATTTCCTGTCATTTATTACATAAAAAAAAAAAAAACAAATAAATAAATAACAGTAAGAAATGTTTGTTCGTCGATTCTATTTTTAGAAATGTCAAAAATGTAACAGTAAGGGGCTTAGATAACAACTTAATTTGGGTATTGTTAAATGATAAATAAGGTCAATTTGATTTTTATATTTTGTATAGTGTATAGGAATCGTTATTTATTAATAAAAATTAAAAAAATTCAATTTCTAACATACATTCATACATTCTATAAAAGTTTTAAATGCTTATGTAAAATTTTCATTGAGCCGTGCTCGTTGGTTGATTGTCAAATAATATTACCTAATAATTAAAGGTTTATAATTTTAACCGATACATGTGTTCATTTATAATTATGTTGTGTAATAGTTTTTTACGAGTGGACTAAAATTTTTATCTAAACTTTATGATGTTGAACCTACAAAGATTAATTGCCTAAAATGTTAATAAATGTCCGAATTTCTTAAATCGATTGGCCGGTGTGACCATACCACTACCATAATTGTCGCACATCCACATGATACGCCATAGTATTATTTTACTTCCAAATTTTCAAAAACTCACTTGACTTCTCAGAATTTATATCGATACTTCCAATATTTTTCATTATCTCCGTTCAAATCCGTTAAAGTCAACTAATGTTAAATTTCATTACCTTACATATAAAATTTGAAACTTTTAAATTTTAAAAATTCATTATCTCGACAATCAATACTTCAAACAATTTAATATGTTGTACGAGGGTAGATTCATTACTGCATTAGAAATGTATCAATTTTTTTTTTCATAATGTCTTATCACGGCTTCATTCTGTTTGATCATCCAAATTGTGATTGTGGCGCATGTATGTACTGTAGGCTCAAAAAATATATCACGGTTATGTTAAAAAATAATATTGCTAATTATATAAGTCAATTCATGCGTTGTTTAGGTTATTATTAATAGAGTTTACGTTTCTAATTATTGATATCGTAATAAATATAATAAATAATAAATATTACATATTGCATATTTTATATTATTAATTTGCATAATTATAAACTTTGTTTTTCGAGTAACCGTAGATATACTTTCCGAGTTCATACTTCTCTTTTTAATATATATATATATATATATATTTTTGAAATGATCTTATATAGAGATCACGACGATTATTAATGCATAATATTAAATTTTGTATAAATAATCTTTATATAAAGCCGTTAAAAAAAGGACCGTTTGGTGACTTTAGAACTTCCAGTATATATCTTAACGGTCGCACCAATTCTCGGGTTTGATTGGCTAATGGCTGTGGTCAAAAAATTTTTGGTCCGTATTACATAATTGTTTACGTAATTTCCGCCTTTCATTTCAAATATGTAAATTTTCGAGATATAGGCACGTGTACGGCAAAATTAACTCAGAATTCTTTTTCGAGTGTATACCTTTCTGGCACAGTACAGAAAAAAAGTATCTCGTAGATATGGTACAGAAAAAGTTACTGTATCCGATAAATCTTTTAGAGTCCAGATAAATTTGTCATAGCAGGGTACACAAAAAAAATAATAATTGATATATTTGCAGTAATTATTGTCGTGGCAGAATCTGGAAATGGCTGAAGCTGGAAATTAGGAACCTTGATTTAAAAATATAACCCCTACCAAAATCTACTTATACTCTTTTATTATTAAAACTAAAACTAACCCTAAACCCTAACCTAACCCTAAAAAATCTCATAACAAAGGGCTCCAAAAAATTTTGAAACTTTCATATTAAAATAATTAAAATTTCCAGCTTCAGCTACGACTATTATAACTTGGACTGAGATGAACCTGAAGTATAAAGTTTTTTACAAATAGTAAAGGCTAAAAATGCTAATAGAATGTATGCTATGTAGAGAGCATTGCATTAAATCTAAAATTACTAAGTTTGACTTATCCAAGAGAACACTTGGTTTTCAGACTTGAACATTTACATGTCTACAAAACTACCAAGAATGTTGAATAGAACCAACTACAATTGTGAACTCAAGTTTACTACTATACCAAATCCACTTGAAATTCTGAACATTTATATAATTTTAACCAAAATCAAATTTATCAATTGATTTAGATACAAATTGAAAAAAGTAATAAGGAACTTGCTCATGCTCTTGAACCCAAGTAACTATCTATAAGAAAGTTAACATTATTATGAATGCTTCAATTAAATAAAATTGAGAAAGAAATACTACAAAGAACTTTAGCTAAATTTTTTGATATGAGCTATCCAGACTTTGACCAAAGAAGGCAATAAAAAACTTACAAAGTAACTTTCAAGAAACTGCTGGACTTTGTAAAGAATACATCATAGGCAAAAAAATATTAAACTTGAACAATTTGACTTCTACTACAAGAAATATTATAAGGAACTCCACCTTTGTATGATTCAGGAACTCTGCTTCTCCAACCCTTTGCTATCTGAGACACCTTCATTGCATCTAATGAACTGATTTTAACTACTATAGAATTATAAGAATTGATTTATTTACTTACTATCCAAACTGAAAATTTCAATTTAAATCAAATACTTCTTATTATAGAAATACTAACAAGAAAAATACAAACTTTAGTTGCTTTAGATATGGAGAACCTGGTTACTATACAAAAAATTGTTTAGCTAAAAGGTTACCAACAACAGAACAACAATACCAACTCTCTAACCAAAATAAAAATAAACTAAATAGAAATATAACTTTTGTTGAAGCTGAGTATGAAGATAAAGTTTATGTTACTCACCACCAACTCTATTCTACCAATAGAAAAAAACAAAAAGGAAAACAAAAACAATCTAAATCTATTAAAGAACATGCTCTTAGAAGTAAAACTCCACAAATATCAACTAATATAAAAAATTCCCATAGAAGTAGAACAAAATATACTTTTTGTAAAGAAAATATTGATGAAAAGGTTACTCTCTATAGTTGACCAACTCAGTTTTTATAACATTTCTGAAGATTTATTGGAATCAACTGCCCATATTACCTATGGTCAACTCTTACAATATCCTAACCAATAACATAATTTGGCAAAGGCTTTGCAAAGGAAAAAGGCTCCCAATACTAAAGCTAACTACTTACAAACTAATAGTTTTTACAAGACTATGGCTATGTAATGTTATGTTCATATTAAAGAAAATCCTGTAGTTGCTATTCTTGACTCAGGTGCTGCTATAGCATTATCATTAGAAAATTAATGAACAAACTAGAACTTGAAATTGACCAACCTTCCAGAACTATAGTTGTTATGGTAAATAGAAAATTGTACTAAGGTTTTGGTAATAATTACTAATATAAAAATAACTATACAAAACCTCATAATTCCTATTAGCCTACAAGTAATTGAATCCCAGGAAGAAATTCTATTGTTAGAAACAGATTGGTTAGTAAATCTAAAGCTAAGTTAGATTTTGCTAATAATGCTCTACATGTCAAATATTTGGAAAAACAAGTTACTATTAATATTCCAATTCAGGAATTAGAAGAATTCACTAATGAAGATGAGTAGATTGATAAACTAGAGGAAGATAATGAAGAAATTCAAGTCTTTTATACTGATGAATATGTTTTTGTGAATGATAACTTATTTACAATCCTTGGACCAAATATAACCCTGCTATATATTTGACCAATACTTTACCAAACTATAATAAATAGAATAGAAGTTTATTTAATATTAACCCTAAAATAGTGAATATTGGCAAGTTGGAATGAAACTAGAGGATAAAAGAAAAACAGCTTTTATTACTAACTTTGGTACTTATGAATTTAATGTTATGCTATTTGGGTTATATAATGCTTCTATATTTCAAAGGTTAATAAACTATGTTTTAAACCTATTTATTAACAAATTGTAGTTGCATATTTGGATGATATAACCATTTACTCAAAAATATATAATGAACATTTGGATCATATTTATCAAGTTTTAAAGGAATTAGAAAAAGCTTACCTAAAATTAAACTTAGAAAATGCTCTTTCTTTCTAAATACTATCAAATTTTTAAAACATGTAATTAATAGAAATGGAATTTCTCCTTATAAAAAAAATGCATTTTTAGGTATTGTCTCTTATTATAGAAAATTTATTCAAAGGTTCTTTAAAATTGCCAAACCTCTAAACAATTTGTTGAAAAAGGATAAACTCTACAAACGGACTAAGAACCAGATGAAGCCTTTAATACCTTAAAAAACATTCCTTATTATAGCTCTAGTATTGAATATTCTGACTTTAATTGCCTATTTTATCTCTATACTGATGCCTCTACTCTAGGTTTAGGTGCTGTACTTGCACAATTGAATAATAACAATAAGGAATATATTGTATTCTATGCTAGCAGAAGTGTTACCAAAACTGAACAAAATTATTCTATATCTAAATTAGAATGTCTTGCAATTATTTGAGCTATGGAACATTTTTATCAATATTTGGGTTCCAAACTATTCTACCTAGTTACTGACCACTCTGCTTTACAATAGTTAAGAACTTCTAAACTTAAAAGAAAATGAGTTAGATGAATTATGAGATTACAACCTTATAATTTTACTATTATCTATAGACCAGAATGCAAGCATAACAATGCATATATTGCCTGACCAACAAGAAGTTACAGTATATAATCTTGAACTTGAAACGAAACCTCCTATAATTATTATGCTAATGATTATTTATCTCTAAAAGTATACCAAGAAATAATGAAGGTATTAGCTTACAACCCACTGAATTTATTATCTATAGTATAAAACTATACAAGAATATTGTAATTACTCCTGAAAAAATAAGGTATAATGAACAATATTATACTGGTACTATATTGAACATATAAGTAATCATTTAAAAGTCAAAACCAAAGATAAACATTGGCAATATAATTAAAAAGATTCTAATGCTCACTAAATTTAAATATGATTTAAAAATATGGATTACTATTAAATTCTGTTCTAAAGAAATTGCAAAAAGTTATTGGTCTACCCAAAATTCAGAGAATAAAAAATAATAGACTTCAAGTCTGAAGTTTAAACTAAGAGTAAAATTGAATTTTCTTTTCTAGAGATCATTACAGGAGCTAAAAATAGTTCTTTAACAGTAAACCATAGTAGTTACCTCTCTTACAAACCCATCTATAAAGTATTGTCAGGAATTTAATAATTTTTCTAATTCTTATTTGTGCAATTCTATAGTACCAAATTCTACTATTTACTTGTAATTTTTTATGTACTTATTTACAAATGATAAAAAACTTTGCAAGTCAGTTATTGCTACTGTACAAATTTTTAATTAATTAATTATTTGTTTATAATTAGTTTTTTTATTTCTTTGTTATTTTTTTATTTTTTTTATTTTTTTTTAAATATAAATAAGAACCAACAAGATATAATCAAATTAAAACTTTTTTACAAGCAACAAAATTTCCAAGTCATTTTAATATCTAACAAAAGAAAAGTTTACAATCTCAAAGCAAATTCTTTATTATTTATTATTATTTATTATATGAAGTGCTCCATATTAAAAGAGTCCATTTTTATATTTATTTAATTTTGATATAATTGAGTTTAACAATTTGTTTGATTTTCAGACTAATCCAGGATTAATTAAATTTCATGATTTTGATTGGTTAAAGACAGCAAGTGACTATCAGATAATCTTGTGACATGTTGACTCTATACAGCCTCATCTAATTTTTTTTATATTATCTTGATTTTTTATTATGCAAATCGACTTTCATTAATAATTGAAAAATATCAATCATGTCAAAATTTACATGTATTTAATAAAACTCATTTTTCAAAAAATTGTAAAAATGGACCCTTTAATATGGAGCACTCTATATAAAAAGACTATTTAAAGCAATTAAAAACAATTATTATATATAATACAAGAATATAAAATAGATCCAATCTTATACATGGTATATACTTATCCCTTAAAAGCTTATTTAAATACTAAAAAGATATATGAAAATTCTGTAATTGATACTATTGGCCTTAAATATATAAATACATTTTGAGAATATTAGAACTGAACCAGAAAATCTATATATAAGGTCCCTACCATATATAATTCAAAGAGCACTTTTAATTATATAAATGTAATTAACCAAATAATTAATAAAATCATATGTTAATTTACAACAATAATGATTTTTTTAAAGATCTATTCTTTTTTTGGGTTATTACTATATTTGGAATAGGTTCACATGAAAATGGCAAATAGCCAATTATATTGTTTATTACATACATATAAAATTTTGATTTTTTCACAGAAAACTTATATATAGATTTTTCAGTTCTATTAGAACCTGTGATAAATGCCAAAAGTATAAAAAATACCAAATCCAAGGATCTTTACAACCAATTTCAGTAAAAGCTCTCTTTTACAAAATAGATATTAATTTTGTAGAACCTCTAAATTTAACTAAAAGTAGAAGTCACTATATTGTAGTTGCTGTTGATGTATGACCAAATGGCATAAAGCCAAAGCAATACCTACTGCTGATATTCAACAAACAGCTTATTTTATTTTTAATGAAATTATCTATCACTATGAATGCTCTACTACCTAATATCTAATAGAGAATTCTATTTTAATAATAAAGTAATCAAATTTTTAGCACAAAAATTTGAAATTAAATATCTACTATCTATACTATATCAAATATTACCTACAAACTAATAGATTGATTGAAAGATTCAATAGAAATTATATGAGTCTTTGGCAAAGTTAATAAATCAAAATAGGGAATGAGAACTATAATACCCTCTGTATTATATGCATATTAGATCTCTATACAATTTATAACAAGAATTACTCCATTCTATCTTACTTATAGAAGAGAATCTAGGTTTTCTAACTTTGAAAATAAAGATGAAATTATTGAAAATATGTTTGATTGATCAACAATAACAAAAATTCCAATGGAACAAGAAATTGAAAAAGTTTAGCAAATTTTTGAAAGAGAAGATAAAAAATTCCATTGTTTAATGTATCTCTCATAATCAACATTCTGGTAAACTACTACCCAGATAGTCAGGACCTTACACTATATATAGTCATATAGCTCATGATTTATTTAAGTTACAAACATTAGATAGTCAAAATTTAGAATCTCTTTACAATGCTCTATTGCTTAAAAGATATTATAAAAGGACTACTAGATTCTAAAGTTACCAACAGAATAGTTATAGGGCTTCCAGAAATTATATAATTTTTTGTTACTAATAAATTTAAAAATTTTACCCCACCTATCTACACCTGATACCCTATTAGCCAATCAAATTTAAAAATTATTCATATATTCAAATTCTGGAATTAATAATTCTAGCAAGTCCAAAATTATTAAAATCTAATTACAGGGTTCCAAGATCTTTCACTTTTGCTTAATTTTAATAGTAAGTTTAGAATCATTAAGTAAATTTCTTTGATATTGAATAACTTTTGATCCACTAGCTTTTTTTGATAATTTAACTACCAAAATGTTCGTTCATCTTAGTAAGATGATTCTAACATGTCCAAAATCACTAAATTTCATTTACTGGATTCCAAGATTGATAAAGATTTGTATTGTTAGACAATTATTTAATCAAATTGGTTTTTATTTATAAAACCAAAATTGACTAAATAATTGTCTAACAATACAAATATTTATTGATTTTGGGATCCAGTGATTGGAATTTAGTAATTTTGGGCTTGCTAAAATTAATCACTAAGACAAACATTTTGGTAGTTAAATTATCCAAAATGGGCTAGTGAATCAAAAGTTATTCTTAATGTTAAAGAAATTTACTTAGTAATTCTAAAATCACTATTAAAATTACACAAAGTTGAAAGATCTTGGAACACTATAATTAAATTTTAATGATTTTGGGCTTGTTAGAATTGTCTCATTGAGATGAGCATTTTGGTAGTTAAATTATACAAAATGGATCAATAAATCAGAAGCTATTATCAATTTCAAAAATTAAAATAGAGTTTTACTAAAATGCTCCTATGGTGTTTTACACCATGTTACACAAATCTATTAGAATAGCTAATCAAAATTTAAGATTAGGTGTAACAAAAAATTTCATTTTTTTGGTTTATTTTTTTAAAAAAACATTCATATCTCTAAATTTTGCTTATCAAACCACCTTTGGGGCTCTAATAAAAAAATTCCTTGCTAAATTTTGTATATACTAATGCCCTGATAAAATTCCAGGCCTTACTCTAACCCTAAAGTAATTTAAAATTTATTTTTTGTTTTGTAAAAATTATTTTTTTTGTTACACAGATTTGCAAATCTAATTTACCTATGGTGATAAAACACCATAAGTGCGGTTTATAATAATTGTTAAAATATATCAAATATATAATAATACATAAACCTAGTCTGATCTTGTGATCCTGTAATTGAATTTTATAATTTTAGACTTGTTAGAATTTTTCTTTAAGAGGATTATTTTGGTAGTTAAATCATCTGAATTGGTCCAGTAGATAAAAGTTATTAATAATTTTAGGATTTTATAATTTTGACCAAAATTATAAAATTTGGCCAGAATTATAACCTGATATTTTGGGGAATTACAAACCCACCCCAAAATTATATAATTTCTGGATGTCCTCTTATAGTTGATAAATGCTATCTTGAGGGAACTGTTACCTCAATCTTCAAGTTCTTACTTGACATTACTCACAAAGCTCATAATTAAGCAGGAATAAATATGTTATCTTGAAAATGCTATCATAATAACATATGAATTTGATTATTATTAACCTTTATTTAGGCTGCTCCAATTTAAATCTATGTTTAACATAACCCCCCCCCCTAGATTGAGCAAATTATGGGAGGAGTTAAACAACATATATATATATATAACTTTTAGATTCAAATTTCACTTTTCATATTACTAAAATGAACCCATACAGAAAGATCACCGAAATTAGAGTAGCTGCATGATACAGTCATGCTAAACCTTGGAACATTATATAAGTTAGTTAGAATTAATTAGTAAAATTTTATGAATCATAAGATTTTATAGAATTTTATTAATAAAATTTTATAAAATCTTATTATACACAAATTTTTATTAATTAATTCTAACTTTATGCACTAAGTAAACATGTACAGCACCTAAAAATACATCAAATCGGCAGGGTTATTTTTATTTTACTTGAAATTTGGAGAATAGATGCATAATTTTGGATTTTTGATCAAAAAAAGTCAAATTTAAGCATCTTTTCTCCAAATTTCAAGTAAAATAAAAACAATACTGCCAATTTAATGTATTTTTAGGCTCTGAACAAGTTTACCTAGTGAAATAAGTTAGAATTATTTAGTAAAATATTGTGAATAATAAGATTTTATAGAATTTTATTAATAAAATTCTATATAATCTTATTATTCATAAAAATTTTACTAATTAATTCTAACTTATTTCACTAGGTAAACTTGTTCAGAGCCTAAAAATACATTAAATCAACAGTATTGTTTTTATTTTACTTGAAATTTGGAGAAAA